>JAEQBH010009205.1:12500-50000 GCA_016808115.1 Tetrastigma voinierianum
AAGTATCGCATTTTTGCTCGTTCTTCATCGATGCGAGCCACAAATATCCGTTCTTGAAGTCGTTTTGTGAGTTAAGCGACCCACGCTTCCCCTTTTCCCGTGACCGGGCGGCGGGATGGCGTTGTTCGTGTATTTCCTTGGCGTTTTCACGCGGGGTGCCGTGTTGGATCGGAAGGTCCGGCAAGACACCCCCATGCACGGGCGAGAGGAAGAAGGCTCATGAGGCCAGATCCATCGGGCGGAGTGGAGGAGCTCCGCCGGCTCTGCCCTCGGCGGGTTGTTAAACAAGCGTGTTCACGAATTACGTTCGATTCGATGGGATTCGACAATGATCCTTCCAGCGGGTTCACCTACGGAAACTGTTCACGACTTCTCCTTCCTCTAAATGATAAGGTTCGGTGGACTTCGCGGCGTCGCGAGCGGCGAACCGCTCTACGTCGCCAGCGATCGAACACTTCACGGACCATTCAATCGGTAAGGCGGCGGGCGAGGTGCTGTACAAGGCGGGGCGTAGTCAGAGCTGATGACTCGCTTACTAGGAATTCCTCGTTGAAGACCAACAATTGCAATGATCTATCCCATCACGATAAAATTTCAAAAGATTACGGGCACGTCGGCGAATACTATAGACTCGTTGAATACATCGATTGCGCGGCGTGCGACCGGAAGCATCTAAGGGCATCCACGGACTGTTATTGCCTCAAGCTTCCTTGGCCTAAGCGGCCATAGTCCTCCTAAGAAGGCGTGCGGAGGATCACCTTCGCATAGCTAGTTAGCGAGCTGAGGTCTCGTTCGTTAACGAATTAACGGTTCATCAGCTCCACCAGCCCAAACGACGCCACCACCACCCATAGGGTAAGAAAGAGCTCTCGATCGTCAATCCTTACTATGCGGACTGGTAAGTTTCCCGTGTTGAGTCAAATGGCGCGAGGCTCCCTCTGGTGGTGCCCATGGTCAATTCCTTTAAGTTTTGACCTTGCGACCATACTCCCGGAACCCAAAACTTTGATTTCTCATAAGAGTGCAGTGAGTCCTAAAAGCAACATCAGCTGATCACACAGTCGGCATCGTTTATGGTTGAGACTAGGAATGGTATCGTCGTCTTCGAGCCCCCAACTTTCGTTCTTGATTAATGAAGAAAACATCCTTAGCGGAATGCTTTCGCTTGATTGTTCGTCTTTCATAAATCGAATTTCTCACGACTATGAAATACGAATGCCCCATCCTGTTAATCATTACTCGATCCGGCCAACCACAATGGACCCGAAATCACATGATGTTATCCCAGCACTATCTATCCATAGCGTAAGGCTTGCTTTGAGCACTCACAATTTCTTCAAAGTAAGCGACACGGAGGCGCGACCCGGCGATTAAGACGGGGAGCGCCAGCGTGCAGAAGGGGCGAGGACCGGTGCACACCGTGGGCGGACCCGACCGACCCATCCCAAAGTCCAACTCTGAGCTTTTTAAGCGCAACAACTTAAATATACGCTATTGGGCTGGAGTGCAATTTGTGGCGCGGACTTGCCCTCCAGTGGATCGTTAAGGGATTTCGTTGTACTCATTCAATTACCGGACTCAAAGAGCCCGGTATTGTTATTTGTGTCACTACCTCCGATGTCGAGGATTAGGTAATTCTTGGCGCTCTTTGCCTTCCTTGGATGTGGTAGCCAGTTTCTCGAGCTCCTCTCGGATGAACCTAATTCTCAGTCACCGTCAATACCATGGTAGGTGTCACACGCCTTTCTTTGCTCGTGTGCGGCCTAAGATAGCTAAGGCCCGGCCTTCTGATGCCTACGCTATTCTCGAACCTGAGGAGGCTTACGGAGGCCTTTCTCTACGACTTGTATTTATTAGCTACTAAAAATGCAAGACAATTCATATAGGCTCCCACCTGAGGGGCTCAGTAACTACGTGGATCAAACTCGAGAACGCAATGAATTAACCAGAGTGAGCACGCGGAGCCCTTTATATAGGATGCTCAGGGCAATCCTAGTACAATGACTAAGAGTCCTACTCTAACTCTAGTCTTCAAAATCCCGTGAAGCCAGCCATGATCCTTCCCGCATTAGGAGTCTGTTTGAATGAAACTCCACGGCACACGGCCACACGATTCCCACCACGGTAGGAGTCCTCCCAGCGCAGGAGTGCATCTCGCCTAGGAGTCTTCCGCTGAGAGACCTTCCCGCTAGGAGTCCGGCCGGCAGGAGTCTTTCAGCCTGGGATGAGGAGTCCTTCCGGCAGGGTCCTACCCGCCTGGGTCCTTCTTTTGCATAAGACTCCCTTAGGCTGTGGAATCCTTGTTGTTACTTTTCGGATTAGGATGCTTGCCGCCCGAGGCTCTGCCTTGTAAATAGTGACATTCGCCCCAGCGATTCAGTTTGCCCTCAGAGTGCCACGCCCGAGGCCTACAGCGAGTGAGTGCGTGACAACCCTTTGTCTCGCGTTCGGCAAGTGCTTGCTTGCCTTAGCTCATGGTGCGGCTCCTGGCTGTGCCTCCGGACACATGTTTTCCCGACATCTTGCTCGTTTTCCCTTAGGCGGGCCATGGGGCCAAAGGCGACGCCCTCATGCCGCCGCCCGGGACTACGTGTTATCTAGTCGAAGCTAACAAGCCCTCCCCGCTAGAGGTATTCAACGTCTCGTTGACTTGACCTTGGCATGCTCAAGGATCACGGTCTTCAAAGCGCCTGATGTAGCACCACTTTTCCCGGCTTGCCCTCAGCGTGAGGCGTCCTTCCAATGAATCAAGTACTTCGGTCCACTTGTTCTTCCGGAGTTCCCGTCTTCCTATCTGGGATGCTTCTGATCTCTTTGCTGAACTTCGACTCTAACCATGGCGGGTTCGCTTTGCTGCACTCTTCGGACTAGGATCAACGCGTGATAAGGCTTGGGAAACACATGGAATGTCGGTGAAGCTTCAACCTCTGGTAGCTTCAGTTTGTAGGCCACGTTCCCTATACGCTTCACAACTTCAAAGGGTCCATCGTATTTCGGAATCAAACCTCTCTGAAACTGCTTATTCCTGATCTTTTTCCAGATCTGAGGAGTTAACTTCAACAGAACCATCTCTACCTTTCCAGGTGCGAGGGTCTCTGCTCACGTCGCATACTTCTTCATGCGTCTACTTGCCTTCTCTAGGCTGTCTCTGGCTTCATCAAGCAAAACTTGCCGAGACTCTGCAAACTTGTCTTGCGGTGGGCTCACACTCACGTCCGGGGTTGCTCGTAGCGATGCGTCGGGCGTACGTGGTAGGGCGGTGCTACCTCAGAACCATGCACGTGGCGAACCGGCTGCGATTGTAGGACAAATGGCGCTCTAGAAGTTCAACCAATTTTACGAGAAGGCGTCGCAGTGTGCAATCTCTTCGACTATCGATTCACTCTGTCGACCATCGATGAGGGTGATTAGCGATCGAGCTTGCGTCTGTGCCCCACATCTTGAGCAGCTCAGCGAAACACGCACGTAAACCGCGTATCTCGATCGCTTACTATGTCTTGAGCATCCGAAATGTTTCAGCATTGCTGAAGAAGATCTGTATTTGCCTCTTGTTTGGACACTCTACTAAATTTGGGATGAAGACAAGCGTACTTGGAGAACGTCTACCACCACGAAAGCGCGATCGAAGCCCTCTTTGCTTCCGGAAACCAGCGATGAAGTCCATCGATAGACAACGCCATGGCTTCTCTGGGAATGAATGAAGTACGTAACAATCCTGCTTCCTTCTTCCACTCGGTCTTGTCAACTTGACAAACATGGCATGTCTTGACATATGCTTGCCGTCTTCGCCGTCTTAGGCGATGAAAAGAGCCAGGTGCGTGATGCCAAAGTTCTTTCCTCTCTGGGTGACCGACCCATCTCGTATCATGTCACCAGCCGGCGACTCTTGCCTCGGCTTGCCGAAGGCACATATAACTTCCTCCTCCCGGAAGTCTGACAACTCGTTCTCGAGCAGTGCTCGCCTCGATGGTGCCATCTCTCACGCTCTACCGACTTTTGATACGTTGAGTCTTGTGCGACTTCAAGTCTAACCAGCTGTTTAATCTGTCTATGACTCATGATCCCATAACTTGCCACTTCCTTCCTACTCATTGTCCCAGCCACTTGGTTGTGTCGACCCGAAACGTGCACCCACAAAATCAAAGTCGGCGAGAACTCTTGCCATCGAGCTTGCTTGCGTTAAATAATACGAGTTGTGAAGAAGGTGTTGGCAACATTGTCGATCACTACTATAAACCGAGGTTCCCATCAAGTAGTGCTTCCAGAATCTCAAGGCAATGGATATTGCCGATCATCTCTTTCTCATATTATTTGTACCTTTCCTCATGCATTCAGCTTGGGCTCTCAAAAGGCTCTTTGGATGCCTCTTTGCACCCGGCCTCCACACAGGGCCTTGTCAGCGCATCGTGTGCACTTCCAAGCGGCAACTCCATGTCGGGCGGAGTCTCAATACGACTTTGGTGATCATCTTTGAGCCTTACGGAAGGCGACTTGGCATCTGCATCCAGTCCCACTTCCTCTTTTTTTCAAAGGTCGTGAAACCGCGGCTATCTTGGAATAGCCCAGTATAAATCTCCTGTAGTAGTTTGCTAAGCCGCGGAACGATCGAAGTTCTGTCACCTTGGTCGGGGCTGGCCAATCTCGAATTGCTGCCACCTTCGCACCATCCATCCTTATCTTCGGACTTTGAAATGGGTGACCCGAAACTTGATCTCGGTCCCAGGCAATCACACTTCTCTTTCTTGACATACAAGCGGATTTACGCACCGGTCTGTCAGCACCATCTCGAAGAGTGTATACGTGATCTTGTAGAGTGTTTGTAAATCACAATGTCGTCCAAGTATACCACCACGAATGAATCGGAAGTCGGAATAGGACATCATTCATGAGGTTACAAAAATAGCGGGAGCATTAGTCAAACCAAAGGCATAACTAAATTACAAAACTTCCATACCGAGGTTACACATGTAGTCTTTGCCTGCATCCTTGATACGCGCCTTGCCAATATCGATCGCAAGTCTAAGCGGTGAAGTACTCGACCTTGCTCAATCGATCGAACAGCTCATGACGGTATCGGATACTTTGTTCTTGATCGTGACTGTCGGTGCCGGTAATCCACACACATCCGAGCGTACCATCTTGCTTCTTGGAAAGCAGCGCGGTGCTCCATACGGCGCTTTGGAAATTTGGACCAGACCATCCAGCAACTCCGTCCAGCGCTTCATGACTCTCTGACTCACGGTGGACTCATCCGTGGAAGCGACGGGGAGGTCTAATACTGGCGGCGACTCTATCGATGTCCGTCACGCCTTCGGTGGCGCTGCCCAGAGCAGCTTTCGGGAGGCATAACATCAACAAATCTCTCGGTATAGAGCTATGGCATGCGCTTTCGACACTTCATCCCAGAAGCGATCTCGATCGTTGCCGCGACATATGTGTGCTCACCCTTCCTGAGGCCTTTCTCAGAAGTTGCGGGGCGAGACAAGGTCTTCTCCCACGAAGGTCTTTCTTAGGTGGCCTTGCTGATGCCGGCCTAAAGCATAAGCCTTCTCATCCATGATCAACCTGATCCGTTAATGCGGCCCAGCAAGGCTACCTTGGCTCTTTGGAAGAAATCGTTGCCTAATATGGAAATCAAATCATCCAAAGAACTTTGGAAGTCTATCGTACCTTTGTCCCCATCTGAATTGCCATGTTCTTCGCCATGCCATGCGTCTCTTGTGCTTAGTTTGTTCTTTAGCAGACTTCTTTGTCATCTTTAGCTAGCTTCAAACCAAGTCTGGCTGCTTCCCTTGTTGATACAAATTGTGGGTCGCCTTGTCTACCAATACCACAATTTTCGCCCTCCCGGTCGATAACTCAACATGTCTCCGATCCTCTGTGAAGTCGCCTCAGCCATATCGCATTCAACAACTGAAGAGGGTTGGCTCTTGTAGGGGCCTCTGCTCATTATCTTCCCGCTAACCGGCTCTAAGTGCATTGAGCTTCTCCTTCTTTGGGCAATCCTCGCTCGATGTGGCCACTCCCGCGCAGATAAAGCATCCAAACTGGCACAGTAGCTTGTGAGAAATTAAGCCTCTCACCGCGCCTCATTATCCTGCGGCTTCTTCCAGCCCTTCGCCTCCGGCTCTTGGAGGGCTTTCCATCGACTTAGGTTGACTCCTTGTTGTGGCCTTTCCCTTTTGGGTGGGAGTAGAGGAAAGGTCACTGCGTAGTCGGATAGGCAGTCAGTAACGCCATGGGTGAGGCAAGTCTTGGACACCTTGCCTCCTCGGTTCATTTTGAGCCCATCCTGCGTCCGGGACATGAAGTTGAACGACTTGTCTACGCCGGACATGTCTGATGTCAGGATCAGCGAGCTAAACTCCTTCACATAATCTCACAGTGAGCAGAGTGCCTTCGGTTCTTCGGAGATTCCTCGCCATCCTTGTTGTGTTCGTGGGTAGAGGCGATCTTTCGGTTCCTTTTTCAAGATCTCCGGCTCTCGATCTTTGGTCGGCCAGCGGCGGCGTCGTCGCTGGATTACGGTCGCCACCAAAACTTTGCATCGTCAAATACATAGTGGTTATCGTTACTGTTCCTGCGCGGTATTGACGGCGACGAAATATTGCTCCATGTCCCGGAGAGTTCTCAAGTCTTTTGCGGCTGCCCGCGGCGCCACAAAGTCTTGGGCTCGGTGCCGCGCAGCCGCGGGGGGGGCGGATGCGCGGCCCGGATGGCGTGCCACACTGCTTGCTCGCCCGGCAACTACGATCTCCCCCTCTAGAGATCCCGATCCGGCTCACCGAAACTCTCGGTCATAGCCTGCGACCCGGTCATGGAATGTCCCATCCGTTCCTCGACTCGTCTCGGTCTCAAATCAATTCATCTTCCCGTGAGAGTCGAGTCGCAGGACGGCATCAGCGATCTGAGTCGAAAGGGTGGAATTCGCCTCAGTTCCTGTGCCTATCTCAGCGTCAAGCTTTGGACTGAGTGCTACCCTCGGCCTCTATCCTTGCTACTTGCTCGCAGCGACGCATCCGCCGTCATCCTAGCGTTGGCCATCCGTGGCTCTGATACCAACTGTCACACGCCTTTCTTTTGCTCGTGTCGCGGCGCTGAGAACCAGTAGGCCCGGCCAGCTTCGATGCCTCACTATTCTCTCGAACACAAGGGCTTCTGAGACACTCTCCCCAACATGTATTTTATTAGCTACTAAAATACAAGACAATTCATAGGCTCCACCTCGGGGCTCAATGCTTTTACGTGGATCGACTCGGAACATAATAGATTAACAGTGAGCACGCGAGGCCCTTTATATAGGATGCCGAGGGCAATCCTAGTACAATGACTAAGAGTCCTACTCTAACTCTAGTCTTCAATCCGGCAAGCCGGCACAATCCTTCCCGCGTGGAGTCTGACTGGAATGAAACTCCTGTGCACGGCCACACGATTCCCATGCAGTGGGAGTCCTCCCACTTTAAGTCTGTCTCTTTGAGGTCTTCACTTTGAGAGACCTTCATGGAGTCCGGCCGGCTTAGGAGTCTTTCCCGCCTGGGATGAGGAGTCCTTCCGGCAGGGTCTACGCCTAGGAGTCCTTGCGCATAAGACTCCTTGGGTGTGCAGGAATCCTTGTTGCACTCGGATTAGGATAGCTGCGCCCGAGGCTCTACGCCCATCAAATAGGCGACGGTCGCCCCACTTGATTAGTTTGCCTCAAGTGCCACCTTGACGGGCCCCCTCTAAAGCGTGAGTGCCGTGGCTTGTGCTTGTGCGCGTTCAGGCCAGTGCTTGCTTGCCTTCCGCTCATGCGTGCTTGGCTCACGCTTTGTGCGCTACTCCGGACACATGTTTTCCCGACTTTTGCCTTGCTCGTTTTCCTTAGGCGGGCCATGGGGCCAAAGCGGCGCCCTCATCTTGCCGCGGGACTCGTGTTATCTAGTCGAGGGCTAGCAGTGAAAGCCGCTATCCATCGAGAAAGTTGATGAGGCGGATATTTGAATGATGCGTCGCCGGCCGATGGCGTGCGATCGTCGAGTTATCATGAATCATGAGCAACGAGCATAGCCAGCGTCGACCTTTATCTAATAAATGCATCAGCGAAGTCGGGGTTTGTTGCATTATTAGCTCTAGAATTACTACAGTTTATCCGAGTAGCAAGTACCATCAAACAAACTATAAAGCGATTTAATGAGCCATTGAGTTCCGCAGTCTGAATTAGTTCATGCCACATGCATGGCTTAATCTTTGGAGACAAACATATGACTGCGGCGGGATCCCGACCAGGTAGCATTCTTGTGCAGCGTGTTCGGAACACATGCACCTACCTAGACCACAATGGGTGTCGGGAGGGCAAGCGAGCCGATCGTCGTACATACGCGTCTAGCGATGAGCGTAGCTTAAGCTCGGGCAATAGTGTGATCTTTAAGATCCCATGCAGTGTTAGGTTCACATCCCAGGAAACACGAGCCATCATCATGGCCCATTGTGAAACCCCTTACGCATGGTCACACGCGTGGGAGTACATGGAGCACGTGATCGCTTGCAGGTCACACGCCCCCATGAAGCGAGCTAGATGGAGAAAGGCAACATTGAGAGAAAATTCATCGATTGGGAAAGTGACCACGAGGAATAAGTATTGTTGATGCGAGGCTTGATTGCGCTGTAGCTAGAATGAGGAGGGGCTGGGGGCAATGGTTCGTTTGCACGAGCAAGGAGCCTACCAACCCATTGCCCAAACACCACTCACACGCCATCGGGTTGACTTCAGATGCACCACACACCGAACCGTGACTATTTGGGAGTTGTCTCCTAAGAAGCCTGCAGGCTTAGTGATCTTGCTGTAGTACCATTGTAGGCATGGAAGAATGATAACACTATTTCCAAGCAATAGAATAGTTGGTCAAACCTTGAAGACAAGCCTGAAGCTGGCAAGATTGCAAGCTAAAGCAGTCCTAAGCCACCATGTCTAGGCAATGAACTTGCCGAGGCACCGTGTCTAGGCATGGCATGGTATAGGCCGAGGCACCATGTCTGGGCATGCACTGGAAGGCGAGCATCTTTGAGGCATGTCATGGCAGTCCAGGGCAGTGCTTAGGCAAGGCACTAGGGAAGGCAGTGCCCTGGGCAAGGCACTAAGCCAAGGAACCTTGCCTAGGCAAGGCACTAAGCCAAGGAACCTTGCCTAGGCAAGGCACTAAGCAGAGACCACGCTGGGCATGGCAGCACCATGCCTAGGCATGCCTCGGCAGGCTTCCATGCACAGGCGTACTAGGACAAGGCACCGTGCCTAGCCAAGGCACTGGCGGAGCACCATGGCTGGGAACTGGGGCATGCTTGCGATGTGGGGAGACATCGGAGTCTATAGGCTTGGGAGGCGAGGCAAAGCGGCATGGCGTCTTAGGCGGCTGAGTCGACAAAGGCGCATGGGAGGCTAGCAGCGGGATCATTGTCTGGGCATGCCCGGGCAATCGGATGTCGAGGACTTGGGGGTGGCATATGGGCACGCCCATGCCACGAAGTGGCATGTGGGTATTGTGCTGCCCGAGGAGCAACACGCAAGGCAGCGTGCCTGAGCCATGGCACCATGCGCCTAGCGAGGCGAAGCCGAGGGCCATGCTGAGCATCTGTAGGCGGGCATCGGCTGAGCATGCACTAGGTGAGAGGCACCTGCCTAGGCAAGGCACTGGCGAGGCTTCATGGCTAGGCATGCACTAAGCGGAGGCACCGCCGTGCTAAACGAAGGCCCGTGCCTAGGCATGAACTAGACCAAAGCACCGTGACTAGTCCATGCACTGGCCGGAGGCACCTGTCTAAGCATGCAGGCGGGAGCACCACATTAGAGGCATGCACTAAGTAGGGCACCTGTCGAGGCATGCACTAAGTAGGAGCACCATGCGGGCAGGCACTAGGCCAAGGCACCCTGTCGAGGCATGCACTAGGCGGGGCACCTGTCTAGGCATGCGCTAGGTCGAGGCGCACTGTGCAGGCATGCAGGCGAGCACCTGTCGAGGCATGCGGGTACGAGGCACCATGCCCGAGCAAGGCACTAGGCGAGGCACCTGTCTAGGCATGCACTAGGCGAGGCACCACTGTCGAGAGGCATGCACTAGGCCGAGGCACCATGCGAGGCAAGGCGGGAGCAACCGAGGGCACCGTGTCTAGGCGAAGTGCTGGGCGGGCACGTGCCCAGAAGCAAGGTCTTGGTAGAGCACCGTAATACAGGCCAGTGCTATCTTGGGAGCACCATGTCTAGGCAAGGTGCTAGGCCAAGGCACCATGTCTAGGCAGGTGCTAGGCCGAGGCACCAAATGCCCGAGGCAAGGCGGAACAGCCAGGGGCACCGGTGTCTGGAGCAAGGTGCTGAAATTTGGGGCACCATGCTGACGAGGTGCTAGTGGGGCACCGTAATGCAGAGGCGGTGCTATCTTGGGGAGGCACCGTGTCTGGGCGGGTGCTAGACGAGGCACCGTGTCTGGGCAAGGTGGGCCGGGGGCGCACTGTCTGGGCATGCTAGGCGAGGCACCGTGTCTAAGAGCAAGGTACTAGGCCGGGCACCGTGCGGGCAAGGTCTTAGCCTTCGTCTTGGGCGTCTGCGTGGCGGAGCGACGATGGGGGGCAGGGGCATGCGCCCGGCTCAAGCAACGTGGGGGACGCGTGGGGGGCGAGAGGCATGCTTGCAGCGTGGGAGGCGATCCGTCCATGGGCTTGGGCGGCCATGGGCAAGCAGCATGGCATCTTGAGCAACAGTCGACAACGTTGCGTGGGAGAGCAAGCAACGGGGTCATTGTGCAGCTCTCAGAGCGATCGGATGTCGAGGCTTGTGGGTGGCATATGAGCACGCCCATGCCACGAGTGGCATGGGTGTGTGCACGCCGGGGGCAGCACGCAAGGCTGCGTGCCTAGGCCGGGTGCGCTGCCAAGCCATGCAACCACCCCCCCCTTAAAGAGCAATATAAGCCTTTTTTGGAAAAGTCTGGAGGAGACATCACACATGCTTGAGGAACATAATGGCAAATTTTAGCCAGGAAGCGATTTTAGTCGTTTTTGCAGATTCTCTTTATAATAATTATGCATGGCCAAGAAAAAAGAAAGAAAAAAAAATTTGGGCTGAGAAAATATTTATTTTTATTTATTTACTAGAAAAATAGGGGAAAAATAAGGAAAAATAGGAGAAAATAGTAAAAATATTTTTAAAATTCATTTTCACATGGGAAAAATATTTGGGACCAGAATTGATCGGTTGGAAGTGGAGGAAATATTTTATTTTAATTTGTTACACTGAAAAAAATAGGCGAAAAATAGGTGAAAACGAGGGAAAATAGGAAAAGAGAGGGGAAAATAGGGAAAGAATTGATTTAAGATTTGACTACTTTGGAATTAATATTTTACTATAAAATATTAATATTTGATAATATTTTAAATGAAAAAAAGTGATAATTTTAAAATTTTTTCTCTAAAAATATAGGAATATAGGGGAAAACATGGGAAAAGGTATTGAAAAACATTTTTGTCATGAGAATGATATTTTGAACAATGAATGAGAAGAAACAATGGAATAAAGCTTGAGCATGGTTAGGGAAGCGATTAAGGCATAGGTGCGGAAAGCCACCAGTATTATCGGAGTGCAATGGCATGGAGAACTGACGAGGTTGTGGCACATTCGATATTGCCGAAGTACACATCAATATTGAAATTACATTTCTTGGCACGATGGAGCGGGTTACGTGGCGTGAAAGCGAAGCATACTAGGCGGGCACCGTGTGTCATGGCATGGCATGCAATAGCACTAGGGGCGAGGGCCAGGTGTCCCAGGCATGACAAAGCATGACCAGAGATACATGTCTAGGCATGGCATGGCGCTGGGCGCCGAGCCCGTGTGTCTAGGCATGACAAAGCGCTAGACCGGGCCGCTATGTCTAGGCATGGCATAGCGCTAGGCCGAGGCCCGTGTGTCTGCTCCATAGCATGCCATGGCAGGCGCCCAGGAGCCCAGTGTGTCTAGGCATGGCATGCCATGACACTAACCCGAGGCCCAGGGCCAGAGTGCGTCGTGTGCAGGCATGGCATCTGCACTACCCGGCGCCGGCGCCCGAGGGCCGTGTCTGGGCATGGCATGCCATGGCACTGGCAGGGCCAGGGCCCGGGTGTGTCACAGGCGTGGGATGCCATAGCGCTGGCAGGGCCCGTGTCTGGGCATGGCGTGCCGTAGCACTTGGCAGGGCCCGGTATGGGAGGCCCGTGTGTCTGGGCATGGCATGCCATGGCACTAGGCGCGGAGGCCCGTGTATCTGATGGCATGCCACGCACTAGCCCCGAGGCCCCCCGGCGCGGCCCCAGTATTGTCTGGGCATGGCATGCCATAGCACTAACCGAGCCAGAGCCCAGAGGCCCCGTGTGTCACAGGCATGGAATGCCATGCTTTGGCCCGGGCCGTGTGTCTAGGCAATGCCATAGCACTGGCCGAGGCGGGCGCGGAGGCCACGTGTGTCTGGGCATGGCATGCCGCCCAGCACTGGCGCGGAGGCCGTGTGTGTCTAGGCATGTGGCTTGCCGCCTTGGCAGGGCCACGGCGCGAGCCCGGTGTGTCTAGGCATGGCATGCCATAGCACTAGACGCGGAGGCCCCGTGTGTCTAGGCATGGCATGCCATAGCACTAGCCCGAGGCCCAGTGTCACAGGCATGGCATGCCATGCATAACGAGGCCCGTGATGTCTGGGCATGGCATCTTGGCGCGGAGGCCCGTGTGTCTGAGCATGGCATGCCGTAGCACTGGCAGGGCCCCGGGTGTGTCCTAGGCATGGCGTGCCGCGGCACTATGGCGCGGAGGCCCCGTGTGTCTAGGCATGGCGTGCCATGGCACTGGCGGCCAGGGCATCGTGTGTCTAGGCATGGCGTGGCATAGCGCTAGGCGAAATTTTGGATGTGTCTAGGCATGGCATGGCGTGGCATCAACACTGGGCCGAGGCCCGGGTGTGTCTAGGCATGGCATGCCATAGCATGGCCAGAGCACCGTGTCTGGGCATGGAATGGCACATTCATGATAGAGCAACTAATACTAAAAAAACAATGTTTTTAAACTAGGGGCGAGGTTTAATCTTAGTGTCTAGTAGAGACAGCAGGCATGCAGACGAATCACCGTGTCTAGGCATGTCATGGCACAAGAGTAGAACGCCGGCGCCAGTCGCCGTGTGAGTGCGCCAGGAGAGCCTGGGCCGTGCCGCAGTGCTAAATGACACTTGGCGGGGTACTTAGTTCTAGGAGGCATGCACTAGGCGGAATCACCGTGCTAGGCATGCCATGGCCTGGGCAGAATCAGGTGCCCTAGGCATGCCATGTGGCACTAGTAGAACACCACTTGGGTGCTTAGGCAAGCACTGGCCGAGGCACCGTGCCCGGGCGTGACACTAGGCCGAGATCATACTGAGCATGCAGTGGCACTGGTAGAATCACGTTGCTGGGGCATGTCATGGCGCTAGGCCGGGAACACCTGGTCTTAGGCAAGTACGGCCAGAACATAGTGCGGGGCCGTGACCTTAGTAGAGATGCTTACCTGGGCGTGTCATGGCGCCGGTAGAGACACTTGGGTGCCCATGTGGCCTTGGGCCGGGGCAAGTGCCCGTGCCATGGCCTTGGAGGCAGAGACAGGTGCGGGCCCACGGCACTGGGCCGGGGCAGATTGCGAGGCGTGCCTTGCCCAGGCTAGGAGCACCTGTGTGGGCATGGCGTAATCGCTAGGCCATGGCCTGCTGTCCCAGGCAAGGCACTAGGCGGGAGACCACTGATGCAGGCATGTCATGGCACTAGGCGAGGCGCAGTGTCTATTCATGGCATGGCCTTGAGTAGAACGCAGATGCTTAGGCGAAGCACTGGGGCCGGATCACCGGGTGCTGGGCGTAATCGTGGCACTAGGCAGGGCAGGTGCCCGGGCATGTGCGGCACTAGGCAGGGCCGTAGGTGCCCGGGCATGTCGTAGGCACTAAGGCCCGGGCACGGAGTGCCGGGCCGTGTCTGTGGCACTGGGCCCGGGCATCGTGCTGAGCAGCCTGGCGGATCACGGGTGCTGGGCATGTCGTGGCCTTGGGCCGGCGTGGGTGCTGAGCGAAACCTGAGGCAGTCAGATGCCCCTGGGCATGTGGCACTAAGGCCGGGGCGCGGGTGCCTGGGCGTGTCGTGGCGCCTGGCGGGGGCGCGGGTGCTGAGCGGCCTCGAGGCCGGATCCCGCGGGTGCTGGGCGTGTCATGGCGCTGGGCGGCGCGGAGTGCCTGGGCGTGTCGTAGCGCTGGGCGGGCTGGGTGCTGGGCAAGCCCTTGGCCGAGGCACCGTGCTGGGGCAAGCCTTGGCCGAGACAGCGTGCTCAGGCAAGCACTTGGCGGCATTGTGCCTGGAAGCGAAGCACTAGGCCCGGCGCGCTACCGTGCCCTGGGCATGTCATGGCACTAGGCGAGATCACCGTGCCTAGGCATGGCACTAGGCGAATCACACGTGCCTAGGCAATGCCCGTGGCATGAGCTGAAGCTGAGGCACCGTGACTAGGCATGTCACGGCACTGAAGCGAGGGCACGGCCTGACCTGGCAGGCCTAGGCTGAGCGGCGTGACTAGGCATGCCATGGAACTGGCGGGGGCGCAGGTGTCTAAGCATGGCCTGGCTTAGCATGGGGGGGAGGCGGCGTGTAATATCATGGGGGGTGGGAGCGGCATGTAATGGCGTAGTCGAGCGAGGACACCACACCATGCCTCGAAACGGTCTACCACGTGATCGAGGGCAACATGTCTCTGAATGGGCCCTGAAACGCGACCCGAGCACCATGGCATAGCCGTGTCTGTATAAGTCGTGCTGATCACGGAATACAGCTTGTCTTGATTTCGAGCAAAGCGTCGCGTCTGTCGCTTCTCATTTTCGTTTGCTTTTTATTCCATACGCATGCTTTATCAGGTCGGCCGGAAGATTTGTTCAGCGGTCGAGGGGGCGCTCCCGGGTACCACCACGGTGCGTTCGAGAACCTCTTGTCGGAGGACGAAAAAGGAAGCGAATTGGATCGATTCGAGGAGGGGCGAATCGGGCGACGGGCTGAATCTCGGTGGATCGTGGCAAGCGAGCCACTCTGCCACTTACAATACCCGTCGGCGTATTTAAGTCGTACGCAAAGGATTCTACGTCGCTCGGTCGAATAATGCTTCAAGGCGGCCCACGGTTTGTCCACGAGGACCTGACGCAGACTGCGTGCCTCACGGGGCGAGGCCTGCGGGTGTCGGCAATCGAGCGCCAGGCGCGCCGCGTCGTTTCTAGCGGTCGACTTAGGCGTTGATCGCAATCAGTATACGGTAACCAGCGCCCGCGGCACGACCAAGCGCGATGACGATTGTGCGAATCAGCAGTTCCTCTGTGCCAGTTGAATTACTATTGCGACTTGTCATCGGTAGAATTAAAACTAACTGTCTCACGACGGTCTAAACCCAGCTCACGTTCACATTGGTGGGTGAACAATCCAACACTTGGTGGTCACGCTTCACAATGATAGGAAGAGCTGACATCGAAGGATAAAAAAACAGCATTAAGCTATGAGCGTAGGCGCCCGCAAGCCGATTATCCTGTGGTAACACCCCGACACCTCTAGCTGAATTCAGAAGGTCTAAAGTCGATAGGCCCGCGCTTTCACGGTTCGTATTCGTCTTTGGAAATCGAGATCAAACGAGCTTTACCCTTTTGTTCCACCGCGAGATTTCTGTTCTCGTTGAGCTCATCTTAGGACACTGCGTTATCTTTTAACGAGATGTGCCGCCCCAGCCAAACTCCCCACGACAATGTCTTGCCGGATCGGCCTTGTGCTGGAGTCCAAAAGGAGGATGTTCCCGCCTCGATTCACGGAATAAGTAAAATAACGTTAAAAGTAGTGGTATTTCACTTTCGCCGTTTCCGGCTCCCACTTATCCTACACCTCTCAAGTCATTTCACAAAGTCGGACTAGAGTCAAGCTCCTTGAGGTCTTCTTTCCCGGCCCGGTCTGCCAAGCCCGTTCCCTTGAAGTACATTAGTTTAGCTGGATAGTAAACGGGGAATGATGGGAATCGTTAATCCATTCATGCGCGTCAACGAATTAGATGGCGAGGCATTTGGCTACCTTAAAGAGAGTCATAGTTGCTCACTTCGTTTACCGTAACGGTTGAATTTCTTCGCGACATTGAGCAGGCGAAATCATTGCGTGAGCATCGCGAGACCATCGCCGTGCTTTGTTTTGGTCGCGATCAGTTCCCCTTGTCTCAGGTACGGTTACGGTCGGTATTCGGCGCGGGAAGGCCCCGAGGGAGCCGTTCGGTCAGATCCCCGGCCCGGCGACCCGCTCGCCCGGGGGCGGCCGAGCAGTCCACCGACGGCCCGGCCGGGTTCGGGGCCCCGGGACCCCGTGCCCGGCCGCAGGCCGATCAGCACTCCCGAGGTTCACGGATCCGTTTGCCCGACTTACGCGCCTACATTGTTCCATCGACCGGTTGTTCACCTTGGAACGTCTGCGGTTATGAATCTGACCGGGCATGGGAGGCACTTTCGATCCTCAGTTTTCATGGGCCGTCGGCGCACGGACACCTGCGGCGTGCGGTGCTCTTCCGGCCGGACCCTACCTCCGGTGAGCGTTTCGAGTGGGCGGGGCATTGTGAAAAAGATAACTCTTCGAGGCCCTCGGCGAGCGTCTCCGGACTCCCTAGCGTTGTAGTCGGCCGCCGCGTCGAGTTCAGGAATGTTAACCGATTCGCTTCGATGCTGGCGTGCGTGCAGCTATCGTGGACGGGCTTCCCCGTCTCTTAGGATCGACTAACCCGTAATGCGAAGTCACGTTCACATGGAACCTTTCCCTCTTGATAACCAAAGTTCTCATTTGAATGTTGCTACTACCACCAAGATCCGCGCAGCGGCGCTCCGCCGGGCTCGCGGTTTCGCGGCGACCGCGCGCTCCTCCCACTCATCGAGGCTGGCCGCACCTCGACGGCGGAGGTATAGGTCATGGCAGTAGCCATCCATTACCGAGGCTAGTTGATTCGGCGGTGAGTTGTTACACTCCTTAAGCGGTTCGACTTCCGCTGACCACCGTCCTGCTGTCTTAATCGACTAACACCCTTTGTGGGTTCTAGGTTAGCGCGCAGTTGGGCACCGTAACCCGGCTTCCGGTTCATCCCGCATCGCTTGATTACGCTTACCAAAAATGGCCACTTGGGCTCTCGATTCCATGGCGACTCAATGGAGCGACCGTGCCGCGTCTACCCTGTTAAAGTTTGAGAATAGGTCGAGGCGTTGCGCCCGATACCTCTAATCGTGGCTTTACCCGATAGAACTGCCAGCGAACTCGGCTATCCTGAAACGCCGGAGGAACCGGCTACTAGATGGTTCGATTAGTCTTCGCCCTATACCCGGAAGTCAGGCGAGCGATTTGCAATCGGTATCGGCGCGAACCTCCACGAGAGATTTCCTCTGGCTTCGCCCCTTCCGGGCGCAGTTCACCATCTTCCGAGATCCCCGCAGGTATGCTCTCCTCGAACCCTTCTCAGAAGATCGAGGTCGATCGGCCAGTTGCACCTCGAGGGGATCCGCGGATCGCTTCCTCGCCTTACGGGTTTACTAGCTAGTTGGCTCGCCACACATGTCGGACTCCTTGGTCCGTGTTTCAAGGCGGATTCGAGATGGGGGCCCGGCCGGCGCCATGAGCGCCGCAGTGCGAAGCACGCCCGGAGGGGCGTGCGTCGCATTCCCACGATCGGCGGCAGCGTCTCCGCGGGTATGACTGGCAGGGCTTGGGTGCCGCCCAACCGCGTCGATCAGCGCCGAGTCGATCGGCCGGACGGCGGATCGCCGTTCCACATCCGGTAAGGCGCATCTTAAGCCCCCATCAACTTCCTCCCGACAATTTCAAGCACTCTTTGACTCTTTTCAAAAGTCTTTTCATCTTTCCTCGCCTTGTTTGCTATCGGTCTCGCCGTGTTAGCCTTGGGCCGAATTCTGCTTGATTGAGTACATTCCCCGAACTTGGGCTTCGTCGGCGAGCGCCTCGTGGTGCGGCGGGAGTCGAGCGCGGCAGGGCTCTGCCTCTCGGCGCCCCCTTCGGGGACTTGGGCGATCGCGTGGCGAGGGCGCTTCTCGGACTACAATTGTGGACGGCGGGACGCCGATTCTCAAGGCCCAGGCTTTTTCGGTTCGCTCGCCGTTCTTAAGGGAATCCTTGTAAGTTTCTTTTCCTCCGCTTATTGATATACTTAAGCTTCGGCGGGTGTTCACTTTGACACGAGTGTATGTCAGTTCACCGGGCCTTTCGTGGTGCCGTCGCGGCGCCCGCGCCCGACAGAGATTCTCCTCCTTCCTCCTGCGGGCGAGGGGAAAGGATCGGGGGATTCGTTCAAACGCAGCTTGTGGTACGCCCGCCCGCGGGGCGGTCTTAACCAGCCACGGGCGCGATGTTCCATGGGAGGCGATGTCCGCCCAAACTCCGGGCCTTACTCGCGGAAGGGTGGAGGCGGCGATGTGCTGTGGCGCCCGAGCGGCGTGCCTCGACCTAATGGCGTCGGGCGCGACTTGCGTTCAAAGACTTCGATGATTCACGGGATTACGCGAATTCACACGAGTATCGCATTTGCTACGTTCTTCATCGATCACGAGAGCCTAGATATCCGTTGCGAGTCGTTTGTGAGTTAAGCGACCACGCCTTCCCTTACCGTGGCCAAGGCGGCGGGATAAAGCGTTATTTAGACCAATATTTTCATGGCGTTTTCCTGTAGGGGTCGTTATTGGATCGAGTCCCGGCCAGAACACCCCCCATGCCGCAGGCGGAAAGGCTCGCGGGCCCACCGATCCATCGAGGCCAGTGGAGGAGCTCACGCGCTACGCTCGGCGGGTTGTTAAACAAGCGTGTTCACGAGTCGTTCGATTGATAGGTTACGACAGCAATGATCGCCATGCGAGTTCACTGCGGAAACCTTATTCACGACTTCTCCTTCCTCTAAATGATAAGGTTGGGTGGACTTCGCGGCGTGGCGGCGAGCAGCTCACGTCGCCCGCGTCAGAACACTTCACGGACCATTCAATCGGTAGGAAGCGACGAGGCGGTGTGTACAAGGCGGGGCGTGAATCAGCAGCGAGGCTGATGACTTCGGCGCTTACTAAAATTCGTTGAAGACCAACAATTGCAATGATCTATCCACATGTCCGATGAAATTTCAAGATTACCGAGACTTTTGTCGGCCCGAGGCTATAGACTTCCGTTGAATGCGTCGATTGGCGCGTGCGGCGGAACATCTAAAGGGCATCACGGACTGTTATTGCCTCAAACTTCCTTGGCCTAAAGCGTATGAGTCCCTCTAAGAAGTGGCTGCGGGAGGATCACCTTCGCATAGCTAGTTAGAGGCTGAGGTCTCGTTGGATGCTTGGAGTGTAACCAGACCAATCGCTACTTGACTAAGAGCGGCCGTGCACCACCACCCTTAAGAATCAAGAAAGAGCTCTCAGTCTGTCAATCCTTACTATGTACGGACTGGTAAGTTTCCCGTGTTGAGTCAAATTAAGCCGCGAGCTCCCACTCCTGGTGGTGCCTTCCGTCGGTCCTTTAAGTTTCAGCCTTGCGACCATACTCCCGAACCCAAAAGCTTTGATTTCTCATAAGGTGCGGTAGTCACAAAGCAACATCCGTGATCCACGAAGTCGGCATCGTTTATAGTTGAGACTAGGGCGGTATCGTCGTCTTGAGCCCCCAACTTTCGTTCTTGATTAATGAAAACATCCTTGGCAAATGCTTTCGCAGTTGTTCGTCTTTCATAAATCGAAAATTTCACCTCGACATAATCTGAATGCCTGACATCCTGGTAATCATTACTCCGATCGAAACTGACACAATAGGACCGGAAATCCTATGATGTTATCCCAGCACTAATGTATCCATAGCGTAGGCTTGCTTTGAGCACTCTAATTTCTTCAAAGTAACAGCAGGAGGCTACTGACCGGCCGAGTTAAGACCGGGGCGCATCAGCCCGTTAGGGGAGGCAGAGGGTAGGTGCACAGGTAAAGCGGACGGCCGACCCATCCCAAAAGTCAACTACGAGCTTTTTAAGCTGCAACAACAAATATCGCTATTGGAGCTGGAATTACAGCGGCTGCGGCACCGGACTTGCCCTCAATGGATCCTCGTTAAGGGATTTAGGTGTGAAAAAAGCCATTCCAATTACCGGTTTCAAAGAGCCGACAGTGCTGTGTCACTACTGCCTCCGTGTCGGGATTGGGTAATTCTTGCGCTATTTTGCCTTCATGGATGTGGTAGCCGTTTCTCCAGGCTCCCTCTCCGAATCGAACCCTAATTCTCAGATCACCGATCAATACCATGGTAGGTGTCCGCACGCCTTTCTTTTTGCTCGTGTGCGGCGCCTAAAGGAGGGCTCTAATTGACCTTCTCGATGCCTCATATTCTCTCGAACACCAAGGGCTGGGGCACTCTCCGTAATGTGGGAGACATCCGTCTATAGGCAGGAGGCCAAGGGCAAGCGACATGGCCTCTTAGGCCTTGAGTCGACAAGGCGCATGGGAGAGCTAGCGGGATCATTGTCTGGGTATGCAGAGGCGATCGGATGTCGAGGACTTGAGAGTGGCATATGGCGCGCCCATGCCACGAAGTGGCATGGGTGTGTGTGCCTTGACGTACGAGGCCAGGCGTGCCCTGGCTGCTTTGTGGCTGTGCTCAGCTCAGGCCTGGCGGGGCGCATGCTGCGGTGCACACTGGGCCGGGGCATCGCCTGGGCATGCACTGGGTGAGCACCTTGCTAGGCGAGCCTTGAGGCGAAGGCACCATGGTGAGCATCTTGTGCGGGAGCACCGCCGTTGCTAGGCGAAGGCCCGTGCCTAGGCATGGAACTGGAGACAGAAAGCCTTGGTGACTAGTCCATGCGCTGGGCGAGCTTACTGATCTGAAAGCGTGCACTAGGCCGGGGCGCCACTGTCGGGGCATGCACTGGGCAGGGCGCCTGTCGGTGTCTTGTTGCGGCGGGCACCATGCCCGGGCAAGGCGCTGGGCCGAGGGCGCACGTCGGGGCATGCACTGAGCCGAGGCACCTGTCTGGGCATGCACTGGGTCGAGGGCCTGCTGTCAGGCGTGCAGCAGGCGAGCCTGCTGTCCGGGGCATGCCTTGGGGTGGGGCGCCATGCCCGGGTGAGGCAGGCGAGGCACCACGTGCAGGCCTTGGGCGGGGCACCTGTCGGGGGCATGCACTAGGCCGGGCACCATGCCGGGCAAGGCGGGGGTGCAATAGGGGCAGGTGTCTGGGCAGGTGCTAGTAGGGCACCATCTTGGCAGTGCTAGGCCAGGGCATAATGCAGGCAGGTGCTATCTTGGGGCACCATGTCTGGGCAAGGTGGGCGAGGCACCATGTCTGGGCAAGGTGCTGGGCCGGGGGCACCATGCCCGGGCAGAGGCGGAGACAACAGGGCCCAGGTCTGGAGCAGGGTGCTAGTAGGCACCATGCCCAAACAGGTACTGGCCCGGGGCACCATGTCCCAGGCGGTGCTATCGGGGCACCGTGTCACAGGCAAGATTGCTGAGCGAGCGCCGTGTCTGGGCAAGGTGCTGGGCGGGAGCGCCACGTCTGGGCATGCACTAGTAGAGCGCGGTGTCTGGAGCAGGTCTTGGGCCGAGGCACCGTGCGGGCAAGGTGCTAAGCCTGGTGCCTGGGAGGCATGCTAGGCGGAACAGCGTCATGGGACAGAGTATCTTAACTACTGCAGCAGCTGGGGGGCAGCAGTCAGGGGGACGGGTGTGCGTGGGGCGATAGTCCGCCGCGGGTGGGCGACGCCGGCGTCTGGGTGGCGATCGATAACCGACGTGAGCGCGGGATCGTGTGCTCGCGTCGGATATCGAGGACGACGTGCCGAGCCGCCGGTGCCGGGTGTGCGTGTGAACGCGAGCTGATCGCCTGGTAGTCGCCGAGCCGATATACAAGCAATACCGATACACGAAATCGGGATTATCGCGCGTCTTGACGCAACAATAACGACCTAACCGGAAAGCGATTTTAGTCCGTTTTTGCGGATTCTCTTTATAATATTATGCATGGCCAGAAAAAAGAAGAAAAAAATTTGGACGCAGAAAATATTTATTTTTATTTATTTACTAGAAAAATAGGGGAAAATAGGGAAAAATAGGAGAAAATAGTAAAAATATTTTTAAAATTCATTTTTCACATGGGAAAAATATTTGGGACTTAGAATTGATCGATTTGGAAGTGGAGGAAATATTTTATTTTAATTTATTTACTGAAAAGCCGGTAAAAATAGGTGAAAACGGGGAAAAATAGGGGAAAAGGGAAAATATAGGAAAAGAATTGATTTAAGAATTTGACTGGAATCACGATATTTTACTATAAAATATTAATATTTGATAATATTTTAAATGAAAAAGTGATAATTTTAAAAATTTTTTCTCTAAAAATATAGGAATATAGGGAAAACATGGAAAAGGTATTGAAAAACATTTTTTGTCATGGGAAATGATATTTTGAACAATGAATGAGGAAGAAACAATGGAATAGAGCTTGAGCATGGTTAGGGAGGCGATTAAGGCATAGGTGCGGAAAGCCACCAATATTGTCGAAGTGCAATGGCATGGAGGACAACAAGGGTTGTGGCACCATCCAGTGTGTAGAGGCACACCATCAATATTGCAAATTACATTTCAGTACGATGGAGCAGTTTGCAGGTAGGCGTGCCAGCACTAGGCCGAACACTTAGGTGTCATGGCATGGCATGCAATAACGCGGCGAGGCCTGTGTCTAGGCATGACAAGCACTGAACCGGGCCACTGTATGTCTAGGCATGGCATGGCGCTGCGGCGGCCGGGCCAGGTGTGTCTAGGCATGACAAGCGCTAGGCTAGAGGGTATATGTCTAGGCATGGCGCTAGCACTAAGACGAGAGGCCCGTGTGTCTATGCATGGCATGCCTTAGCACTAGGCGCCGAGGCCCCGTGTGTCTAGGCATGGCATGCCATAACCCAGCGGGCCTGGGCCCGAAGCCAGGTGTGTCTAGGCATGGCATGCCATAGCACTACCCGGCGCCGGCGCCGGGCCCGTGTGTCTAGGCATGGCATGCCATAGCACTAGCCAGAGCCCGGGCCCGTGTGTCCTAGGCATGGAATGCCATAGCACTGGCAGGGCCCAGTGTCTAGGCATGGCATGCCATAGCTGCCCAGGGCCACCGTGACGGAGGCTAGTGTGTCTAGGCATGGCGTACCGCAGCACTAAGCGCGGAGGCCGATGCTGTCTAGGCATGGCATGCCATAGCGCCTTCGAGGCCAGGCGCGGGAGCCCAGTGTGTCTAGGCGTGGCATCTTGTGGCAGGGCCAGGGCCCCGGGCCCGATGTGTGGCATGGAGATGCCATGGCACTAGCCCGGGCAGTGTGTCTAGGCATGGCATGCCATAGCACTAGCCGGGGCCCGGCGCGGAGGCCCGTATTGTGCAGGCATGGCATGCCATGGCCATAAGCGCGGAGGCCGTGTCTGAGCATGGCTTGCCGCCAGCGCGCTGGCGAGGCCAGGCGCGGGGCCGGTGTGTCACAGGCATGGCGTGCCATGGCACTGGGGCGCGGAGGCCGTGTGTCTAGGCATGGCATGCCATGGCCTTGGCAGGGCCACGGGTGTCAGGCATGGCGTGCCGTAGCTTAGTAACCCAGGAGCCGGGTGTGTCTAGGCATGGCATGCCATGGCACTAGGCGCGGGAGGCCCAGTGTCTAGGCATGGCATGCCATAACTGCAGGGTGTGTCTGAGCATGGCATGCCATGGCACTAGGCGCGGGCCGGTGATGTCTGGAGCATGGCATGCCATGGCACTGGGGTATCGTGTGTCTGGGCGGCGCGGCGCCCAGCGCGGCCCAGGGCCAGGTGTGTCTAGGCATGGCATGGCGGCGCAGCGGGCCGGGGCCCGGTGTCACAGGCATGGCGTGCCGTAGCCCAGACCGGGCAGGTGTCTGGGCGTGGAATGGCCGTTCATGATGGGGAGTAAACCTCGACCCTAAAAAGCAATGTTTTTAGGCTGGGGCGGGTTTAATCCAGAGTGTCTGGGCCGGGAGCGCGGCGAGGCATGCTAGGCCGAGATCCGTGTCTGGCGTATGTGGCTGAAGCGGGAGCAAACAGAATGTGGGTGTCGAGGCATGCGAGGCGCTGGCGGGTGCCCGCGGTGCTGGCGAGCGCTTGGCCCGGGGCAGTTCTAGGAGGCATGCCTTTAGGCCGAGATCACCGTGCCCTGGAGGCATGCCATGGCACTGGGCCGAATGCCGTGCCTAGGCATGCCATGGCACTGGGCCGAGGGCACCCGGGTGCTTAAGTGAGCACCTGGCCAGAGCAGGTGCCCGGGACCGTGACACTGGGCCGAATCACCTTGCCTAGGCATGCCATGGCACTAGGCCGGATCACCGTGCCTAGGCATGTCATGGCACTAGACGAGCACCGATGCTTAGGCAAGCACACGGCGAGGCACGTGCAGGCGACCTTGGTGGGTAACTTTGAAGGTGACCCCACCACCTTACACTGTGTGGCGCTCAGTGGGGGCAGATGCCCATGCCATGGCACTAGGCAGAGACAGTGCCCATGTGGCACTAGGCCAGAAGACACCGTGCCGGGGCCATGACTAGGCGAGGCACCGTGCGAGCATGCCTTGCCCAGTAGGGCATACTGTGTGGGTATGGCGTGTCAGCCCAGGCATGGCACCTATGCAAGCGAGCGCAGGCGGGGAACCACAGTCGACATGTCATGGCGCAGGCGAGCGGGTGTCTATTCATGGCATGGCATAGGCGAGCGCCGTGCAGGCAAGCGCTGGGTGCGGATCACGGTGCAGGCATGTCGTGGCCGCCCAGGCCCGAGCGCGGGTGCGGGCGTAATCATGGCACTGGGCCGGGCTGCAGGTGCCCGAGGGCATGTCATGGCACTAGGCGACGCGTGCGGGCATGTCATGGCACTAGGCCCGGGCATCGTGCCTAGAGCGAAGCCTGAGGCCCGGAATCGTAGGTCTTTCAGGCATGTCATGGCCTTAGGCAGGGGCGCGGGTGCTGGGCGGGCCGCGAGGCCCGATCGCGGGTGCTGGGCGTGATATGGCACTGGGCCCGGGCGGCGGGTGCCTGGGCGTGTGGCGCTGGGCCGGGGGGCGCCGGGTGCTGGGCCGAAGCGCAAGGCCCGGATCACGGGTGCCTGGGCGTGTCGTAGCGCTGGGTGGGGCGCGTGCTGGGCCGTGTCATGGCGCAGGCCCGGGCACGTGCTGGCGGTGCTGGCGGGGGCACGTGCTGGGCGAGCCTGGCCGGGCCTTTGAGCCTGAGGCAAGCGCTGGCGGGCATTGTGCCCTGAGCGAAGCCTTGGCCAGAGCGCGGGTGCCAGGCGTGTCATGGCGCTGGGTGGAATCCGCCGGGTGCCTAGGCATGGCAGGCGAATCAGGTGCCTAGGCGTGCCCTTGTGGCACTGAGCCCTAGGCCGGCGCGTGACTAGGCGTGTGTCGCGGCACTGGGCCGAGCGCGTGAGCCACGACCACTGGCGGGCGTGTGTTAGGCATGCCATGGGAGAACTGGCGGGCTGCCGGCGTGTCTAGCATGGCTAAAGCAGCATGGGGAGCGTGTATCATGGGGTGGGGGAGGCGGCATGTAATGGCATGGTCAGACGCAGGACACACACACCATGCCTCCGGGCGATCCCACCCGCGTGATCGAGCAGCTATGTCTGAATGGGTATGGCTGTAGAGGCGTAAGCCCAGCTAATCTGGCCTTGGCTCGTGCTGATGCAGATACGCTTATCTTGATTCGAGCAAGGCAATGCGTCATAATCGCTTCTCATTTAGTTTGCTTTTTATTCCATGCGCATGCTTTATCGTCGTGGAAGATTTGTTCAGCGATTCGAGGAAGCTCGGTACCACCTGAATGCGTTCAGAACCTCTTCGGAGGGGCGAAAAACGGGTGGATCGGTTCGAGGGGAAGGGCGAATCGGCGACATAGAGGCTGAATCTCTGAGTGGATCGTGGCGGCGAGGCCACTGCGCCACCACAATACCGTCAGCGTATTTAGAGTCGTGCGAAAGGATTCTACCGTCGCTCGGTCGAATAATGCAAAGCTGACCCACCACGGTTTGTCCCCGAGACCTGGCCGAAAAGACGCGTGCCTCGAGGCGGGCCTGCGGTCAGCGGTCGGCGGCGAGCGCGCAGCGTCGTTTCTTGATTCCGCGACTTAGGCGTTGGTCGTAATCCGGCGCCGCGGTAACCGGCGCCGCGGCTTTCAACCAAGCGCGATGACCAATTGTGCGAATCAGCGGTTCTCATTACTAGGTTGAATTACTATTAGACGCTGTCATCGATGGGGTAACTAGCACGTCGCAGTGATTCACTAAACCCGACTCACACGTTCCTGTTGGTGGTGAACAAATCTGACACTTGGTGAATTACGCTACAATGATAGGAAGAGCCGACATCGAAGGATCAACAGCGTCGCTATGAGCGGCAGGTACGCCTGGCCGATTATCCCGCAATGGTAGCACTACGACGCCTCAGCGAGTCAGAGATTAAAGGATCGATAGGCCACGCTTTCACGGTTCGTGTTGTCTTGATCGAATCAAGCGAGCTTTTACCTTTTGTTCACAGTTGCATTCTCGTTGGGCTACGTCTTAAGTTACTGCGTTATCTTTTAACGGATGTGCCGCCCGAACTCCCCACGACAATGTCTTCCGCCGGATCGGCCTTGTGGCGTGCTGTAGGTCAGAGGATGTTCCCCGCCTCCGATTCACGGAATAAGTAAAATGCGTTAAAGAGTAGTGGTATTTCACTTTCGCCGTTTCGGCTCCCACTTATCCTACACCTCTCAGTCATTTCACAAAAGTCGGGACTAGAGTCAGCTCACTTGAGTCTTCTTTCCCAGGTCTGCCAAGCCCGTTCCTTAGAGTTTGTGGTTTATTTGGATAGTAAACGGGGGCGGTAGAATCTCGTTAATCCATTCATGCGCGTCACTAATTAGATAGCGAGGCATTTGGCTACCTTAGAGAGTCATAGTTACTCGCGTTTGCTTGGTTGAATTTCTTAGCGACGTGAGCAGGCGAAATCACATTGCGTGAGCATCGCGAGACCATCGCAATGCTTTGTTTTAATTAAGCGGTCAGTTCCCCTTGTCCGTACCCGGTTACGAGCCGGTATTCGGCGCCGGGGCCCGAAGGAACGTTCGATCCGTCCCAGTGAAACGCGGCGACCGCTCTCGGCCGCGGGAAGCGGCTGGCGATCCTGGCGACAACCGGCCAAGTTCCGGAGGCCCAGGACCCGTGCCAACCACCGAGCAATCCGCTTTTCGAGGTTGCGGATCCATTTTGCCGACTTCCCTTACTGCATTGTTCCATCGACCGGTGTTCACGCCAGAACGATGCGGTTATAGATGCGGCCGGGCATGGGAGGCACTGCGATCCTCAGTTTTCATGGGCCGTCGAGCGCGCGGACCCACCCGCGGCGTCGCGGTGCTCTTCGGTATTTGGATACCTCCGGCGGCCGTTTCGAGTGGCGAAATTTGTTAAGCGAGAAAGATAACTCTTCGAGGCCCTCGGCGAGCGTCTCGGACTCCCTAACGTTGCCGTCGGTAGCCCGTCGGTTCGAGGGAATGTTAACCCGATTCCCTTTGATGCTCAGCGTGCGTGCACGCTATCGGACGAGCTTCCCGATCTCTTGGGATCGACTAACCCACGTAATGAGTGCGTTCACATGGAACCTTTCCCCTCTTCGGCCTTCAAAGTTCTCATTTGAATATTTGCTACACCACAAGATCCGCTGGCGGCCGCTCGCCCAGGGCCTCAGCCCGAGGGTTTGCGGCGGCCGCCAGCGCCTCCCCACTCATCGAGGCCTGGCCCTTGCCTCGGCGGCCAGGAGGAGTCGCGCTTCAGGCGCCATCCATTTCGGGGCTAGTTGATTGTGGTGAGTTGTTACACACTCCTTAGCGGATTTCGACTCCCGTGACCACCGTCCTGCTTGTCTTAATCGACCCGACACCGCTTTGTGGGTTCTGGGATTATGTAGCGATTGAGCCTGCGTGCCAGACTTAGGTTCATCATGTCGCCGGTTCCTTGCAAAATGGCCCGCGGAGCTCGATTCCATGGCCCGGCTCAATGGAGCAGCCATGCTGTCCTACTAATTTAAATTTTGAGAATAGGTCGGCGTTGCGCCCGAATGCCTCTAATCATTGGCTTTGCAGATAGAACTCGCCCGCGGGCTCAGTTTATCTGAGGGAAGCCCGGAGGGAACCAGCTGCTAGATGGATTCGATTAGTCTTTAAGCCCCTATACCCCGAGTCAGGCGACGATTTGCCGCGTCGATGTCGCTGCGGGCCATCACGAGTTTCCTCGGCCGTATCGGGCATAGTTCACCATCTTCCGGTCGGCGAATCATGCTCTCACTCGAAGACCCTTCTCGGAAGATCGAGTCGGTCGGTAGTTGCACCTGGGGATCTGCGCGATGGACCGCCGTGGCATGCGGGTTTGTGGCGTTGACTGTGCCTGCGCGTATTGAGACTCCTTGGTCCGTGTTTCAGGCGGGTCGAATGGGGCCGGCGGCGCCATGGCGCCACAGTCGCCGAAGCACGCCGGGCGTCTGGCCCGCATTCCACGTCGAAGCGGCGGCGATCTCCTGGTATGACTAGGCCGGGCTTAGTGCCGCCCAACGCGTCGATCCGCGCCAGTCGTCCGGCCGGACGGCGGTCAGCCGTTCCACACGCCGGCCGTATCGCCCGGCCCCATCGCTTCCCTCGGAGCCAATTCAAGCACTCTTTGACTCTCTTTTCAGAGTCCTTTTCATCTTTCCCTCACGGTACTTGTTCGCTATCGGTCTCTCGCGTATTTAGCCTTGGGCGGAATTTACCGCGATTAGAGTACATTCCCCAAACAACCGACTCGTCGTGGCGCCTCGTGGTCGGCGAGTCCGGAGCACGGCGGGGGCTCTCACCCTCCGGCGCCCCTTCCGGGGAGACTTGGGCGGTCGCGTGAGGCCTTCTCGGACTACAATTCGGACGGCGGGACATGATTCTCAGGCCCAGGCTTTTCGGTTCGCTCGCCCGTTACTAAGGAATCGCCTTAAGTTTCTTTTTCCTCCGCTTATTGATATGCTTAAGCTTCGGCGGGTATTTCGCTGACACAGAAGGTCGGCTGTCGAGGTTCTCGGGCCTTTCGTAGTGCCGTCGCGAAGCGCCAGCGCCAACGTGGAATTCTCCTCCTTCCCTCCTACGGGCGAGGGGAAAGGATCGAGGTCGTTTCAAACCACCGCTTGTCGGCGTGCATCGCCCGCGGGACCCGGGCTAACCAACCACGGGCGATGTTCATGGGAGGCGATGTCGCCCGACTCGAGCCGCACTCGGCGGAAGGGTGGAGAAGCGGCGTGTGCGTGGCGCCCGGCGGCGTGCCCTGGAGCCTAATGGCGTCGGGCGCAGCTTGCGTTCAAAAGACTCGATGATTGCGGGATTACGCGAATTCACCAAGTATCGCATTTTGCTCACGTTCTTCGCCGATCACGAGCTGATATCCCGTTGCCGAAGTCGTTTTGTGAGTTAAACGCGTACGCCTTCCCGCACGGCGGGCGACGGGATGGCGTTGTTTCGTTGTATTTTACATGGCGTTTTACACGCCCGGGGTTAGTTGTTGGATCGGGGAAGGTCCGACAAGACACCCCATGCAGGCGAGAGGAAAGGCTCGCGAGGCCCACCGATCCATCGAGAGGCGGAGTGGGGCTCACGCCCGCTCTGCCCTCGGCCGGGTTGTTAAGCAGCGTATTACGGTCGTTCGATTGATAGGTTCGACAATGATCATGCATGAGTTCACCTCACGGAAACCTTGTTACGACTTCTCCTTATACAAATGATAAGGTTCGGTGGACTTCGCGTCGCGGGCGGCGAACCGCTCACGTCGCCCGCGATCCGAACACTTCCCGGACCATTGTCGGTAGGAGCTGACGGGCGGTGTGTACAAAGGCGGGGGGCAGTAGTCAGCGGTGATGACTCGGCTTACTAGGAAATTCCTCGTTGAAGACCAACAATTGCAATGATCTATCCACATCACGATGAAATTTCAAAGATTACCGGGCTGTCGGCGGGCTATGGGCTTCGTTGAATATCAGTGTAAGCGTAGCGTGCGACCCCGAGAACATAAAGGCATCACAGACCTGTTATTGCCTCAAACTTCCTTGGCCTAAGCGGCCATAGTCCCTCTAGAAGCTGGGCGCGGATCACCTTCGCATAGCTAGTTAACGGCGAGGTCGTTGATTAGCGAATTAACCAGGCAAATCGCTCATGACTAAACGGCCATGCCTACCCATAGAATCAAAGAAAGAGCTCTCAGTCTGTCAATCCTTACTATGTCACGGACGTGGATTTCCCGTGTTGAGTCAAGGGTGCGGAGCTCCACTCTGATGGTGCCCTTGAGTCAATTCCTTTAAGTTTCAGCCTTTAACGACCCTTACTCCCCCCGGAACCCGAAAACTTTGATTTCTCATAAGGTACCGGCGAGTCCTAAAGCAACATCCGATCACAGTGGCATCGTTTATGGTTGAGACTAGGGACGGTATCGTCGTCTTGAGCCCCCAGCTTTCGTTGCAGTTAATGAAAACATCCTTAGCGAAATGCTTTCGCAGTTGTTAGGTCTTTCATAAATCCGAATTTCACCTCATTCTTGAAATCTGAATGCCCCCAGTCCTGGTAATCATTACTCCGATCCGGCAACCGATGGGCCAGAAATCCTATGATGTTATCCCATGCTAATGTATCCATAAGCGTGAAACGCTTTGAGCACTCTAATTTCTTCAAAGTATAACGGCCGCAGGAGAGCCACGACCGTTGATTAAGACGAGGCGCATCGGCCCGTTAAGAAAGTGAAGGACGGTGCACAGTAAACGGGCCAAACCACGACCCATCCCAAAGTCAACTCTGAGCTTTTTAAGCGCAGCTAACTTAAATATACGCTATTAGATTTGGAATTACATGTTCTTGGCTGAACTTGCCCTCCGATGGATCCTCTAGTTAAGGGATTTAGATTATGCTCCATTCGATTACGTTTCGAGAGCCGGTATTGTTATTTATTGTCTTCCTCCCGTGTCGAGTTGGGTAATTTCTTGTGCCTATTGCCTTCCTTGGATGTGGTAGCGTTTCTCGAGCTCCCTCTCAGGAATCGAACCTAATTCTCCGTCACGTCGATACCATGGTGACCGCTATCACCGCCGAGAAAGTTGATAGAGCCCAGATGTTGAATGATGCGTCGCGACGCGATCGTAGGTCGCGTCGATCGAAGATTATCATGAATCATCGAGCAACGAGCATAGCCAGCGTCGACCTTTTATCTAATAAATGCATCCTTCGGAAGTCGGGGTTTTGTTGCGTATTAGCTCACAGAATTACTACGGTTATCAGAGTAGCAAGTACCATGAACAAAGCATAACTGATTTAATGAGCCATTCGCGGTTTCATACGATCTGAATTAGTTCATACTTACATGCATGGCTTAATCTTTGAGACAAACATATGACTGCGGCGGGGATCAACGGGTAGCATTCTTGTGCTTGTCCGAACGCGTACACCTACTGAGCCACAATGGGTGTCGGAGGAGCAAGCGAGCGATCGTCGTACATACGCGTCTAGCGATGACAGCTTTAAGCTCGGGCAATAGTGTGATCTTTAGATCCCATGCCCGTGTTAGGTTCCGCATCCGAAACGCGAGCCATCATCATGGCCCATTGTGAAACCCCGTGGTCACGCGGCGTGGGGTACATGAACACGATTGATCGACTTGCAAGGTCCACCTGCCCCCATGAGCGAGCTAGATGGAGAAAGGCAACGTTAGAGAGAAAATTCCATCTCGATTGGGAAGGCAACGGGAACCATTATTGTTGATGCCCAAGGCTTGATTCAAGCGCTTTGTAGCTAGAATGAGGGGAGGGGCGTGGGGCGATAGTTCGTTGCACGAGCAGAGCCTACCCGACCCGCGTACCCGAAACACCACTCACACGCCATCGGGTTGACTTGAGATGCTTACGAACCGTGACTATTTGGGGTTGTCTCCTAAAGCACACGAAGCAACAGAGTGATGCCTTTGTAGTACCATTGTAGGCATGGAAAATATTAACACTATTTCCAAACAGCCAAGATAGTTGGTCGACATGAAGACAAACTGAACAGCGAGATTACCAAACTGGCAGTGCAAGCCACCGTGTCTGAGCAATGAACTTAGGAGCACCGATCTAGGCATGTGGCATGGTGCTAGGCGAGGCACCATGTCTAGGCATGCACTCGGCCAAGGCACCGTGCCTAGGCATGTCATGGCCACTAGTCAGGCAGTGCTTAGGCGGGGCGCAAGGAGAGAGCGGAGTGCCTAAGAGCGAGGCACTAAGCCGGAACCTTGCCTAGGCGAGCGCTAAGCGAGGTGCCTTGCCTGGGCAAGGTACTAATAGAGGAACCACCTTCAGGCATGGCACTAGCACCATGCCTAGGCATGCACTAGGCCCGAGGCTTCATGCTGGGGCATGCCAGCAGACGAGCAGGTGCTAGCCGGGCGCTGGCGGGCACCATGGCAGGAGCGAGAGGCATGCTTGCGATGTGGGAACATCCGGGTCTATGAAGCGGGAGGCGAGGCGGCGGCATGGCGTCTTGAGCCCAGCGGTCGACAAAGGCGCATGGGAGAGCTGCAGCGGGATCATTGTCTAGGTATGCAGACAATCGGATGTCGAGGACTTGGGGGTGGCATGACACGCGTGCCCTGAAGTGGCGTAGGTGTGTGCATGAGACGACACGCAAGGCGGCGTGCCTGGGCCATGGCACCATGCCTAAACAGGCACTAAACCGGGGGGCACCATGCTGAGGCATGCACTAGGCAGGGCATCGGCGCTGAGCATGCCTAGGTGAAGGCACCTTGCTGAGGCGAGGCAGCGAAGGCACCATGGCTAGGCATGCCTTAGCGAACTGCCCGCCAGTGCCCCTGGCGAGGAGCCTGGTGCCTGGGGCATGAACTAGGCCAAAAGCCGCGTGAGCTAGTCCATGCACTAGGCCGAGGGCTGCTGATAAAAGCATGCGCTAGGCCGGGGCGCCTGTCGAGGGCATGCGCTAGGCCGAGGGCGCCACTGACGGGGGAGACATCTCTGTTGGTAGGGCACCATGCGGAGCAGGCACTAGGCCGGGGGCGCCTGTCGGGGCATGCTGGGCGAGGCTGCTGTCTGGCATGTACTAGGTCGGGGCCTGTCCTGGGCATGCACTAGGCCAAGGCACCACAATCGGGGCATGCACTGAGTGGGGCACCATGCGAGACAAGAAGACTAGGCCAGGCACCTTTGTCTAGGCATGCGTTGGGGCCAGGGCACCTGTCGAGGGCATGCACTGGGCCGAGGCACCATGCCCGGGCAAGGCGAGAACAGCAGGGCAGGTGTCTGGGCAAGGTACTAAGGCCAGGGCACCATGCCCAAACAAGTGCTAGGCGGGGCACCATGTCTAGGCAAGTGCTATCTTAGGGCACCATGTCCCAGGCAGGTGCTAGACGAGGCAATGTCTGGGCAGGGTGCTAGGCCGAGGCACCATCTGAACAGGGGCGGGGGTGGCCGGGCTGCCGTGTCTGGGCAAGGGTGCTAGGCGAGGGCACCATGCCCAAGCAAAGGTGCTAGGCCGAGGCACCATCTAGGCAAGTGCTGTGCGGGGGCACCATGTCAGAGCAGTCTTGGGCGAGGCACCATGTCTAGGCAAGGTGATGCGCTGGGCGAGGCACCACTGTCTGGGCATGCGCGCAGGCGAGGGCGTGTCTAGGCGGGTACTAGGCGAGCACCGCGCGGGCAAGGTACTAAGCAGGTGCCTAGGAGGCATGCCTTTAGGCGGAAGGCGTGGGGGGAGCGAGGGCGTGCGCCGGCTCGAGCAGCGTGGGGGCGACGTGGGAGGCGAGAGGCATGCTTGCAGCGTGGGAAGCGTCCGTCCATAGGCAGGCGGCCATGGGCAAGCAGCATGGCATCTTAAAACCTTGAGTCGACAACGGCTGGCGTGGGAGAGCAAGCAACGGGGTCATTGTCGCTTCTAAACGTCGGATGTCGGGCTTGTGGGTGGCATATGAGCACGCCCATGCCACGAGTGGCATGGGTGCACGCCGGGGGCAGCAGCGGCTGCGTGCCTAGGCAGATCTGTGCCAAGCCCATAGAGGCAACCACCCCCTTAAGAGCAATATAAGCCTTTTGGAAAAATCTGGAGGGAGACATCACACATGCTTGGCGGGAGACATAATGGCAAATTTAACCAGGAAAGCGATTTTAGTCGGTTTTTTGCGGATTCTCTTTATAATAATTATACATGGCCAAGAAAAAAGAAGAAAATTTGGACACGAGAAAAGTATTTATTTTATTTACTAGAAAAATAGGGAAATAGGAAAAATAGGAAGAAAATAGTAAAAATATTTTTAAAATTCATTTTCACATGGGAGGAAAAATATTTGGGACCAAGAATTGATCGATTTAGTAGGAGGAAATATTTTATTTTGAATTTATTTACTGAAAAACAGGCGAAAAATGAGTGAAAACGGGAAAAATAGGGGAAAAGAGGGGAAAATAGGGGAAAAGAATTGATTTAAGATTTGACTACTGGAATGCAATATTTTACTATAAAATATTAATATTTGATAATATTTTAAATGAAAAGTGATAATTTTACAAAATTTTTTTCTCCCAAATATAGAATAGGGGAAAACATGGGAAAGAGTGAAAAGCATTTTTGTCATGAGAATGATATTTTGAACAATGAATGAGGAAGAAACAATGGAATAGAAACGAGCATGGTTAGGGAAGCGATTAAGGCATAGGTGCGGAAAGCCACCAATATTGTCGGGTGCAATGGCATGGAGGACAACAAGGGTTGTGGCACCATCAATATTGCGAGGCACTATCAATATTGCAAATTACATTTCTTGTACGATGGGCGGGTGCCGTGGCGTGGCAAAACACTAGGCCGGGGCACAGGCGTGTGTCATGGCATGGCATGCAATAGCACTAGGCGAGGCCCCGTGTGTCTAGGGCATGACAAAGCACTAGACGAGGCCACTATGTCTAGGCATGGCATGGCACTAGGCGCGAGGCCCGTGTGTCTAGGCATGACAGCTAGACCGAGGCCATATGTCTAGGCATGGCATAGCACTAGGCCGAGGGCCTGGGTGTCTATGCATAGCATGCCATAGCACTGGCGCCCAGAGGCCAGGTGTGTCTAGGCATGGCATGCCATAGCACTAGCCCGAGGCCCGGGCCCCGGGCCCGTGTGTCTGGGCATGGCATGCCATGGCACTGGCGCCGGCGCCGGAGGCCCAGTGTGTCTGGGCATGGCGTGCCAGCACTAGCAGGGCCCAGGGCCAGGTGTGTCTGGGCATGGAATGCCGTAGCGCTAACTTAGGGCCACAGGTGTGTCTAGGCATGGCATGCCATGGCATAGCCCGGAGCCCCCCGTGCGGAGGTGATATTGTCTAGGCATGGCATGCCATAGCAGGCGCGGAGGCCCAGGTGTGTCCTGGGCATGGCATGCCATAGCACTTAGCCCGAGGGCCACGGCGCGGAGGCCCGGGTGTGTCTAGGCATGGCGTGCCATGGCACTGGCCAGATTTACCCAGAGGCCCCGTGTGTCCCAGGCATGGAATGCCTTAGCACTGGCAGGGCCCCGTGTGTGCAGGCATGGCGTACCGTGCCCAGCCGAGGCCAGAGGCGCGGAGGCGGGTGTGTCCTAGGCATGGCAATGCCATAGCACTAGGCGCGGAGCCACATGTCTAGGCATGGCTTGCCATGGCACTAGCCAGGCCACAGGCGCGGAGGCCCGATGTGTCTAGGCATGGCATGCCATGGCAGGCGCGGAGGCCCAGGTGTGTGCTGAGCATGGCATGCCATAGTAGAGGCCAGGTGTGTCTAGGCATGGCATGCCATAGCTTGGGTCAAGTGTGTGGGCATGTGCCATAGCACTGGGCGCGGAGGCCCAGTGTCTGGGCATGGCATGCCATAGCACTGCCCAGAGGCCCGGGTGTGTCTGGGCATGGCATGCCATGGCATGGCGCGGAGGCCGGTGTGTCTAGGCATGGCATGCCATGGCATAGGCGCCCAGGAGCATCGGTGTCTGGGCATGGCATGGCATGGCGCTGGGCGAGGGGCCCCGTGTGTCCTGGGCATGGCATGGCGTATAACAGGCCGAGGAGCCCCGTGTGTCTAGCTTTGTGGCATGCCGTAGACAGGAGAACCTTATCTGGGCATGGGATAGCACATTCATGATAGAAATAAACCTCTGACCCTAAAAAAACAATGTTTTTAAACTAGGGCGAGTTTAATCAGGTGTCTAGGCCGAGCTGCGGCCAGGTGTCTATAGGCCGGATCACCGTGTCCCCCAGGCATGTCATGGCACAAGACGGGCACTGCAGCGCTTCGAATCCCGGAGTGTCGGGGCATGCGAGGCACTAGGCGGGTCTGCCGTGCTGAAGCGAAGCACTTGGCGGGGCACCGTTCTGGGAGGCATGCACTGGGCGAGATCACGTGCTAGGCATTGCCATGGCCTGGGCGAGATCACACGTGCCTGGGCATGCCGGCGCTGGGCCCGGCGCCGCGGGTGCCCGAAGTGACGCACGGCCGGCACCGTGCCCGGGGCCGTGACCTTTAGGCGGATCACCTTGCTGGGCATGCCGCGGCACTGGGCGAGATCAGGTGCCTGGGCGTGTCATGGCTGGGCGAACACCCAGGTGGCAAGGCAAGCGGCGGGAGCACCGTGCCCAGGCCATGACACTAGGCCGAATGCTTGCACTGGGCATGTGTGGCGCTGAAGCCAGAGCAGGTGCCCGTGCCATGGCAGGCCAGAACGCCGTGCCGTGCCATGGCGCTAGACCGAGCAAGTGCCCGGGCCATGGCACTAGGCGGAGCAGGTGCGAGCATGCCTTGCACTAGGCCGAGGGCACCCTGTGTAGGCATGGCGTAATCGCTAGGCCGCTGGCACCTGTGCAGAGCGAGGCCCCAGGCGGGGAACCCTGGTCTGGGCATGTCATGGCACTGAGTGAGGCAGAGTCCTATTCATGGCATGGCACTGGGTGAGGCGGAGTGTAGGCAAGCACTAGGCTGGATCACCGTGCTGGGCGTAATCGTAGCACTAGGCCCGAACGCAGGTGCCCGGGCGTGTCATGGCAGGCGAGCGCAGGTGCGGGCATGTCATGGCACTAGGCCGGGCACGTGCGGAGCATGTCATGGCCGTAGGCGAACATCGTGCCTGAGCAAGCCTGGTCGGAATCACCGTGCCCCAGGCATGTCATGGCCTTGGGCGGGCGCCGTGCCTGAGCGAGCCTGGGGCAATCACCGTGCCTGGGCGCGTGCGGCACTAGGCCCAGGCGCCGTGCCTAGGCATGTCATGGCACTAGGCCGAGGCACCGTGCCTAGGCAAGCACAAGGCCGAATCACCGTGCCTAGGCATGTCATGGCACTAGGCCGAGGCGCCGTGCCTAGGCATGTCATGTGCACTAGGCCCAGGCACCGTGCCTGGGCAAGCACTGACG
>JAEQBH010009205.1:55000-63679 GCA_016808115.1 Tetrastigma voinierianum
CGAAATCCTATGATGTTATCCCATGCTAATGTATCCATAGCGTGGAAGCACTTTGAGCACTCTAATTTCTTCAATGCGACACCAGAGACACGACCGCTTGATTAAGACCCGAGGAGCGCATCGGCCGTTAGAAGGAGACAGAGGACCGGTGCACCCAGTAAGGCGGTGCGACCGACCCATCCCAAAGTCAACTCTGAGCTTTTAACTGCAACAACTTAAATATGCGCTATTGGGGCTAGATTACCGCGGCTGCGACTGGGACACGCCGTGGATCCTCGTTAAGGGATTTAGATTGTACTCATTCAGTGCAGTTCAGGCTTGGGTATTGTTATTTGTGTCACTCCTCCCAGGTGTCAAGATTGGGTAATTTGCGGCGCTCTTGCCTTCCTTGGATGTGGTAGCCGTTTCTCAGGCTCCCTCTCCGGAATCGAACCCTAATTCTCCGTCACCCGTCAATACCATGGTAGGTGTCACACGCCTTTCTTTTGCTCGTGTGCGGCGCCTAGGAACCCGCTAGGCCAGCCTTCTCGATGCCTCACTATTCTCTCGAACACAAGGGCTTACGGGGCACTCTCCCCAACTCGTATTTTATTAGCTACTAAAATACAAGACAATTCGCATAGGCTCCCACGCACCCGGGGCTCGATGCTTTTACGTGGATCGACTCGAACATATGAATTAACCAGAGTGAGCCGCGAGGCCCTTTATATATCAGGATGCTCGAGAATGATCCTGGTACAATAATGACTAAGAGTCCTACTCTAACTCTAGTCTTCAAATCCCGGCAAGCGGCACAAATCCTTCCCGCATTAAGTCACGATTGAATGAAACTCTGTACCTGGCCACCACGATTCCCACCACGGTAGGAGTCACTCCCCCGCTGGGAGTCTGTCTCGCCTAGGGTCTTCCGCTGAGAGACCTTCCCGCTGAGAGTCCCGGCCGCTTGAGTCTTTCCCGCCTAGGATGAGGTCCTTCCGGCTTGGGAGTCTACCCGCTAAAGTCCTTGCTGTAAGACTCCTTGAGGTGTGGAATCCTTGTTTTTCGGATTAGGATGCTTTGCCTTGAGGCTCTACGCCCCATAAATAGGCGACATTCGCCCAACGGTCCGTTTGCCTCAAGTGCCGCCCGGGCCCTCTAAGCCCGTGAGTGCCGTGACAGCCAGCGTGCGCGTCCCGTCGAATTACTTGCTTGCGCTTCCCGCTCGTAATGCGTGCTTGGCTCCGCGCTTTGTGCCTCGGACACATGTTTTCCCAACTGCCTTGCCGTTTCCCTTAGGCGGGCCATGGGGCCAAAGCGGCGCCCTCATGCCGCCGCAGGACTCGTGTTATCTAGTCGAGGCTAGCAAACCCTCCCGGTAGAGGTATTCAACGTCCTGGGTGACTTGACCCGTAGCGTACTCAAGGATCGGGTCTTGAGCGCCTGATGTAGCACCCTTTTCGGCTGCCTCGCGGCGGGCGTCCTTCGATGAATCAGTACCGGTCCCTTGTTCTTCGGTTCCCCATCTTCCTATCTGCGGGATGCTTCGCGATCTCTTTGCTGAACTCGACTCTAACCATAGGCGGGTTCGGCTTTGCTGCACTTTCTGTCGAGTTAGGATCCATGTGATAAGGCTTGAGAAGCTTACATGGAATGTCGGGTGAAGCTTCAGCCGCTACGGTAGCCGGTTTGCAGGCCACGTTCCTATCACAGCTACAACTTCAAAGGGTCCATCGTATTTAGTCAAACCTCTCACATTTAACGTCACAGTCTTTCGGATACGAGGTTAACTTCAGCGAACCATCTCCTTGCTCAAATTCGGTCTCCTTCTGTCATACTTCTTCATCGTCTGCACCTTCTCTAGGGCGTAAGCTTCATCAAGCAAAACTTCTTGCAGAGACTGCTGCCAGGTATGCCTTGTTTGGGCTCACCTTACGTCGGGTTGCTGCAGTGACCCTGATACGTCGGGCGTGCGTGGGCAAACCCGATTGCTACCTCAAGGCTCATGCACAATGGTTGAACTTATTTGCGGATTGTAGGACCAGCTAATTGGCTCACAAGTTCCAACCAATTTTTGCGAGAGCTGTCGCAGTGGCGTAATACTCTTCAGCGTCGATTCCTCTCTACGCGTCACGACCATCGGTGCGAGGTGATTCGTGATCGAGAACTTGCGTCTGTACCCCACGTGTGACGCTCAACCCCGAAACGCACATGGCGGCGTATCTCGATCGCTTACTATGTCTTGGGCATCCCGAAATGTTCACAACATTCTTGAAGAATATGTGCCTCTTGATTGGACACTCACTGAAATTTGGGATGAAGGCGGCGTACTTGGAAAACGTCTACCACCAAAAGCGTCGAAGCCCTCAACTTTCGGAAACCCGCTGATGAAGTCCATCGATAGACACTGCCATGGCTTCTCGGAATGGAATGAAATTGTAACAATCAGCTTCCTTCTTATTTCGGTCTTGTCAACTTAGCCAAACATGGCGTATCTTGACATATGCTTGCACGTCTTCCTTCATCTTAGGTGATAAGCCCGTTGCCCGGCAATGCCAAAGTTCTTTCCTCTCCTTGGTGACCAGCCCATCTCGTATCATGTGTTTTCCTTCGGCTCTGTCTCGACGCTCGAAGGCACATATCTTCCTCCTCACGTCTGACGCTTTCATTCCTCGAGCCCAGTGCATCGCCTCGTGGTGCCATCTCTCCTGCTCTACCCGGCTTTTGATAAGTTTGGAGTCTTGTGCGGCTTGAGTCCTAACTTCATTTGTTTGAAATGTCACAAGCTGAACTCCAAGCGATCCACCTCAACTTGCCACTTCCTTCCTGCTCAAAGCATCTGCCACTTGGTTGTGTCGACCCGACTTGTGCACCCACGCAAAGCCAAAGTCGACCAAGAACTCTTACCATTGAGCTTGGCGATGGCTGTACGAGTTGTGAAGGTGTTAGCGACATTGTCGATCACTACTCTGACAGAGTTCCCCATCAGTAGTGCTTCAAGTCTCAAAGCGATGGATAGCCCGCGCGATCATCTCTTTCTCATAGTGTACCTTTCCTCCGGCGCATTGACTTCCGACTCCAAGGCTACTTGGATGCCCCTCGCACACGACACTCACCTAGAGGCCTGTGTCCAGCGCATCCGTGTGCACTTCAAGCAGCGACTCCATGTCGGGCGATCTGTCTGCGACTGCGGTGATCGCATCTTGGAAACTTAAGGCGGCAGCACTTTGCATCCCATTCCTGTCTCTTTTCGAGTCCGTGAAACCTTGGCTATCTTGGAATAGCCCGGTATAAATCTCTGTATTAGTTTGCTAGCGGGGCGATCGCGATTATGTCACCTTGGTCGGGGCGGCGATCACCAGTGCTGCCACCTTCGCCCCTTAAATCATCCTTATCTCGGACTTTGAAATCGGATGACCCGGAAACTTGATCTGTTTGAGCAAACTCACCTTCTCTTTCTGACATACAAGCCCCGGATTTACGCGCCGGTCTGTCAAAGCACCATCTCCCGAGGTGTACCACGTGATCTTGTAGAGTCGGTGTAGATCGCCTGTATGCGTCAGTATACCACCACGAATGGATCGAGAAATTCGAATAGGACATCATTCCTTGAGGTTACAAAATGTAGCGGGGAGCATTAGTCAAACAGGCATAACTAAAATTCAAAACTTCCTCTGCAAGGTTACCGCGTAGTCTTTGCCTACGTCCTTGACCCGCAGCGCGCGCGATATCCGGGTCAGCCGTCACGGCGGTGAAATGCTACCGACCTTGCTCAATCCCGATCGAGCAGTTCCGCGTAAGGTATCGGATCGCGCGTTCGCGATGTGACTTTTGTCGATGCCGTTAATCTGCAATCAGGCGTCCCATCTTGCTTCTTCCGAAAGCGACGCCGGTGCTCCATGCGGCGCGGAGAGGCTGGACGGACCGCATCGGCAACTCCGTCAGCGCTTCATAACTCTCAACTCTGGTGGACTCATCCGATAGGGAGCTTGAGCGGGGAGGTCACCGACCTGGCCGCGAGCTCACATCGATGGTCCGTCACGCCTTCTCGGTGGCAGCTTCTTGAAGCGGCTTCGGGAGGCATAACATCGGCTAAATCTCCCTCGGTATGGAAATTTATGGCATCGGCACCTCGGCTGCTTATCGGCGATCTCGATCATTGCCGCGACATATGTGCTCACCCTTCCTAAGGCACTTTCTCGAGTTGCGGGCGGGGAATGAGGTCTTCTCCCACACGAAGGTCTCTTAGGCGACTATGGTAAGAAGCCACAAAGCATGGCTGCTCTCATCCATGATCAACAGCCCATTCAAGTGCGGCAACAAGGCTACCTTGGCTCTTTGGAAGAAATCGTTGCCTAATATAAAATCAAAATCATCCAAAGGAACACTAAGGAAGTCTATCGTACCTTTCCAATCCCCCATCTGAATTGCCATGTTCTTTGCCATACCATGCGTCTCTTGTGCTTGAAGTGTTTCATTTGAGCTTCTTGTCATCTTTAATAGCTTCAAGCGAAGTGCGCATTCTTCCCTTGTTGATGATACAAAATTGTGGTGTTACTTTGTCTACCAATGCCACAATTTTCTGCCCTCCCGGTCGACCTTTCAACCATATATCAGTCCTGCGTAGGTCGCCTCGGCCGCGCTCGCATTCCATGGCCCGAAGAGGTTGGCTCTTGTAGGGGCCTGCAGCATCGCTATCTTCCCTTCTTCAGCTCGAGTGCATTGAGCTTCTCCTTCTTTGGGCAATCCCTCTCGATGTGGCCCATCGCGATCCTAAAGCATCCAGCCGGCACGGTAGTTTGTGAGGAGAGTCGCCCTCTCCCCACTTGCTTTGCATATCTGCGGCTTCTTCGACCCTTGCCTCCACTCTTGGAGTGCTTTCCATCGACTTCGGTTCGACTCTTCTTTGTGGCCTTTCCTTTTAGGTGGGAGTAGAGAAGAGTCACTCTATTGGTCGGATAAATGGTCATTCTTTGCCGTAGGCAGAGGCAAGTCTTGGACACCCTTGCCTCCTCGGTTCAGTTTGAGCCCATCACACGCAATCCCGGACATGAAGTTGAGCGGCTTGTCTGCGGACATGTCCTTGATGTCAGGATCCAACGAATAAACTCTTTCACATAATCTACGGCGGGCGTGCGCGAGTTTCTTGATTCCTCGCCATCCATGGCGTGTTACGTGGAGTAGAACTGATCTTTCGAGTTCCTTTTTAGAATCTCAGCTCGATCTTTGGTGACCCGGCTTGGCAGCGTCGTCGCTACGTTCACAGTCCCGCCACAAGCATCCTTATCCAAATACATAGGTAGTTGCTCGTTACACCATTCACCACCGGTATTCGGCGGCGATAAATGTGCTCCATGTCCCAAAGGAAGTTCTCGAGTCTTTGCGTTACCTTTTCCACCAAAGTCTTGGGCTCGGTACTCGCACCCAGCCGCGGAGGCGGATCTGCGCGAGATGGCGTGCCACTGCACCACTGCTCGCCGGCCAACCTGATCTCCCCACTCTAGAGATTTGATCTACTCCTCGAACTCCTCGGTCATGGCTTGCATTGATCATGGAATGTCCTGCTCCAGTTCTCTACTGGCTCGTCTCGAGTCTCCATCAATTCGTCTTTATGAGTCAGTCGCGGGGCGGCATCGATACGAGTCGAAAGGGTGGAAGTTCGCCTCGGATTGCTGTGCCTATCTCGCGTCAAGCACGGACACACGGGTGCTGCCTCGCTTTCCCATCGCGCTGCTTGCTCACGCGACGCATCAGCCGTCATCCTCGCGTTAGCCCGTCCATTGGCTCACGATACCTGTTGTCCTGCGCGCTCTTTTGCTCGTGTGCGGCGCCTAGAAACCCGCTAGACCAGCCTTCTCAATGCCTCACTAGTCTCTCGAACACAAGGCTTACGGGGCACTCTCCCAACTCGTATTTTATTAGCTACTAAAATACAAGACAATTTCGCAAAGGCTCCTGTATCGGGGCTCGATGCTTTACGTGGATCGACTCGAACATATGAATTAACCAAGTGAGCACGCAGGCCCTTTATATAGGATGCTCAAGGGCAATCCTAGTACAATAATGACTAAGAGTCCTACTCCCAACTCTAGTCTTCAAATCAGTGAAACCCGACCTGATCCTTCCCGCGTGGAGTCACGATTGAATGAAACTCACAATGCAGCGACCACCTGATTCCCACCACGGTAGGAGTGCTCCCCGCCTAGGAGTACGTCTGCCTAGGGTCTTCACTTTGAGAGACCTTCGCCTGGGGTCGGCCGGCAGGAGTCTTTCCCGCCTAGGATGAGAGTCGCTTCCCGGCAGGAGTCACTGCAGCTGAGTCCTTGCGCAAGACTCCTTGGGGTGTAAGTCCCTTGTTGCACTTCGGATTAGGATGCTTGCCGCCCGAAGGCTCCTGCACTTATAAATAGGCGACGTCGCGATTCCGTTTGCCTCGCGTGCTGCGCCCAGGCCCCCTCTAAAGCGAAGTAGTGCGTGGCGGCCCGCGTCGTCCCGTCAGATGCCGCGCCTTCGCTCATGTGCGTGCCCAGCTCACGCTTTGTGCCTCCGGACATGTTTTCCCAACTTTGCCTTGCTCGTTTTCCCTTAGGCGGGCCATGGGGCCAAAGCTGGCCTCCCCTCATGCGCACGGGACTCGTGTTATCTAGTCGAAATTTAACGGTAGGCCATATCCTACCATGAAAGTTGATAGGAATGAGATATTTAATGATGCGTCGTGCGACACGATGGCCGTGCGATCCGTCGAGTTATCATGAATCATCGAACAGCGAGCATAGCCGCGTCGACCTTTTATCCTGTGGCCATCCCTTCGAGGAAGTCGGGGTTTGTTGCGTGGCTCTAAATTACTACGGTTATCCAGAGTATCAAGTACCATCAAACAAGCTATAAGCGATTTAATGAGCCATTCGCGATTTCCTGATGCGAATTAGTTCATGCCATGCATGGCTTAATCTTTGAAGACAAGCATATGACCTGCGGCGGGGATCAACGGTAGCATTCTTGTGCAGCGTGAACCGCATGCACCTACTGAACCCTGATGGGTGTCGGGGCAAGCGAGCCGATCGTCGTACATATCACAGCGTCTAGCGATGAGCGCTTAAGCTCGGTGGTCTTGATCTTTAGATCCGTGCGGGTGTTAAGGATTCGCGTCAGAAGGCCTGAGCCATCATCATGGCCCATTGTGAAACCCTTCGCATGGTCACGCGCGTGGAGTACATGAACCGCGATGATCGCTTGCAAAAGTCCACACACCCCCGTAGCGAGCTAGATGGAGAAAGGCAACGATGAGAAAATTCCATCGATTGGGAAGGCAACACGGGAACCATTGTTGATGCCCAAAAGCAGTTAGCGCTTTGTAGCTAGAATGAGGAGGGGCGTGGGGCAATGGTTCGTTACTGCAGCAGGAGCCTACCAACCCACATTACCCGAGTACCACTCACACGCCATCGGGTTGACTTCCAAGATGCACCACACAGAGCAGTGACTATTTGGGAGTTGTCTCCTAAGAAGCACACGGAAGCAACAGTGATGCCTTTGTGGCTTCATTGTAGGCATGAGAAGAATGATAACACTATTTCAAGCAACTTGAATAGTTGGTCAAGCAACGAGAAGACAAGCCTAGGCGACAAGATTGCAAGCTGGCGGTCCCAGCCACCATGTCTGGGCAATGAACTTCTTAGGGCAGGTGTCTAGGCATGTGGCATGGTGCTAGGCCGAGGCACCATGTCTAGGCATGCGCACCGACCAGGCACCGTGCCTGGGCATGTCATGGCGCAGTCCCGGGCACCGTGCTTAGAGCGAGGCACTAGGGAGAGGCAGGTGCCTAGAGCGAGGCACTAAGCGAGGAACCTTGCTTACAAAGCGAGGCACTAAACCAAGGAACCTTGCCTAGGCAAGGCATAAGCCCAGGAACCACGCCTGGGCATGGCCTTAGCACCATGCTGCAGGCATGCACTAGACGAGGCTTCATGCCTGGGCATGTGCACTAAGGACAAGGCACCGTGCCCCAGCCAAGGCACTAGCGGAGCACCATGATACAGGAACGAGAGGCATTAGCACGCGATGTGGGGAACATCCGTCTATAGGCAGGAGGCGAGGGCAAGCGACGCATGGCGTCTTAGGCATGGTCGACAAAGGCGCATGGGAGAGCTAGCAGCGGGATCATTGTCTAGGTTTGTGCGGGCAATCGGATGTCGAGGACTTGGGGAGTGGCATATGGGCACGCCCATGCACAAGTGGCATGGGTGTGTGCCCTTGAGGGCGGCCGCGCGACGGCGTGCCTGGGCCGTGGCACCATGCCTAAGCGGAGCAGGCGGGAGCACCATGCTGGCGTCTTGGTTAGGCCGGCGTGTGCCCCCAGGCATGCAACCCAGGTGAGAGCACCCTTTACTGGGCGAGGCACTAGGCGAGGCACCATGGCTAGGCATGCACTAAGCGGAGAACACCGCCAGTCTTACAGAGCGAAGGCCCGTGCTAGGCATGAACTAGACAAAGCTGCAGAGTGACTAGTCCATGCACTGAGAAGCGAGAGCCTCTGTCTAAGCATGCACTAGGCCGGGGCACCTGTCGGGAAGGCATGCACTGAAGTAGAACTGTCGGGGAGCATGCCTTGGCCCAGAGAGGCACCAGTGCGGGCAAGGCACTAGGCGGGCGCCCTGTCGAGGCATGCACTGAGCCCCGGGCACCCTGTCTGGGCATGCACTG
>JAEQBH010009206.1:0-102131 GCA_016808115.1 Tetrastigma voinierianum
ACATATATTTGAGAATACTAAGTGGGACCCAAGAGCACATAATTGCTAACAGAGACTTGAGTGTGGATCTTGCTGGTTGTCATCCTTTGTTGCCCCTTTTCATTGAAGCATCACCATGGGGGAGAACACCCAACACATTGTTGGGGTCTGCTGGAGAAGTAAGTGACTTGGATTGCCTAATAATTCAGAGGCTGGTGAAAGAGGAATTTGAGAGTGCTTATGAAGAATGTATCAATGCGTGTGGCTGGTGGGTATTTCCTTGAAGGGTCGAAGCTACCAAATGAAGTGGTTTATTATAGACACATTGTTTTAGGATGAAAATATTTTACTCGTAAATGTGATACAATCTGCAACTGCAGAAGCAAATTGTTATAAGGCACTCCCAGGCGGGAGTGTTAACTCATAAAAAAACAAGAAAAAAAGGAAATGGCTGAATAGATCCAGGAGAAACAGGGAAGAAAACAGAGTATGAAGAAGGCTTTGCAGATATTATTCACTGCTCAGCTGATACACACTACACCGCTTAAAAACCAAGCGCGAAACAGAATTCTGACTAACCGCCTGAGGGCCTTATTAAGCACGAAAGAAAAGCAAACTTTACACTGAAAAGATGCTAGAACGTACGGGTAGGAACACACAACCCAATTTATTTGTTACGTAGTCATTCAAACATTTGGGCTTCTTTTGGACTTCTCCACTTCCATTTCTCATCAACAACTGCTCTATTGGGCTCTTGATGTTCAGGGCCCAATGGTAAGGGAAGGCTCGTATCATTTCCCTCGCCTTCAAACACCACCTTGTCCTCAAGGTGGAAGGAGGGGTATGCACTGCAGAAATCTTCGAAGGACTCCCAAGAGGCTTCTTCAGGGGAACAACCCAGCCACTGTATAAGCACCTGCCGCTGAGCTGCACTATGGAAGAAAATGGTGCGGGTAGCGCAAATGGCAACCGGGTTCTCCACATGTTTTGTTATCACAGCTTTCTAAAGGCAAATCACGTGGTGAGGTAGTTGCTGAACCTTGAAAGGGTTTGAGGACTGAGATGTGGAATACCGGGTGAATGAGGCTACTTTCTGGTAATCCAATTCGATAAGCAACTTGTCCCACACGAGCAAGGACTGGATATGACCCATAAAAATGTTTTGTAGAGTTTGTGGTGTCATTTTTACGCGACTGAAAGCTGCCTATATGGCCGGAGGCGAACAAGCACCAGATCACCCACTTCAAGGTTAAGCTCACGGCGATGAGCATGGCTTTGAGAGACATACGATGTTGTGCAGCCAGTAGATTAGCCTTGAGAGTATGGAGAAGCTCATCACGAGTAGTGAGAGCCTCATCCACTCTGCTTGGATGGACGTAGGAGCCGCCTTGTGTATTGAGGTTTCGTTGGTGGAGGCGTCATAAAGAGCTTGGAATGGAGACATCTTAAGGTTGCTGTAATAGCTGGTACTGTAGTGAAATTCATCCCAACCAAGCAAGGAGACCCATGAAGTTGGTTTGTCTTTGAGTAAAGGCGCCAAGGTATTGTTCAAGACGGCAACTAACAACCTCTGATTGGTCATAAGATTGTGGATGATAGGCGCTGCTCATGGAAAGTAACGGTGAGTCCCTTAGATGGAGGAAGTCCTGTCACAAAATCCATGGTCGCATCCTCTCAAATAGCCTCCGGAATTGGTAGTGGTTGCAAGAGACTAGCTTGAACTTTAGTGGATATTTTACTTGTTAGCAAATGAGACATTGAGAGATGTGTGCTTCCACTGAGTTGTCTCAATATCCAGACCCTTTGGTATTGTTCTTGATTTTGTCTAGGTAGCTTGTTAGAAGAGCAGGCTCAAACTCTTTCATTAAAAATCATATCCGTAGAAAATATTCAATACTAATGGATTAGGGTCCATAACCATGGTTGCCGCATTTTAGGCCAGAAAAAAAATTAGCTTTCAAGCAAACCAAGATGTGTTTGATCTTGTGTTCCCTATGAGATCACGAGTAGCCTTGCGTGTAGGTTTAGTGCTGACTCGCCTCATGAAACGGCCCCCAGCGACATCATATTAAAACCATGCGAGGGCTAATCAAACGGTAGGAGTCTTAAACCTTTGTCTGCGGGATCAGAGTCCTGGTCGGCCCATCCTCACAGCATAGGAAGTTTGTTGTGTATAAATTTATTAGGAAGGGGGTATCGTAGGATATTCATCCACAAATCTCTCGTATCCGTCTCATCGTCTCAAAGCATTAGTCATTAATAAGGAAAGAACTAGTCCTTGATAAGGAAGAGGAATCTTATCATCAAAATCAGAGATTATCTTTCCTATAATTAAAGAGAATTAAGTATAAAACAAAGACTCCCCACGAGGAAAAGGTGGCACAGCTCTAGTGTGTAAACTCCTTATTTCTCTTCTCCACCCTTTTTTCTTTGACTTAATCATTCGAGAGGTGGCGGTACACGAGTAAATCGAACCCCCACTGTTTCTGAGTTTATGTGTCGTTGATGTCCCGAGGTCGAAGATCGGTGCGACAATTAGCGTTGTCTGTGGAAATCGAGACAAGATCTTATCGACGGCGATGCGGGTTTCCTCAGGCGGACATCCAGTAGCCCTTCGCCGCAATAAGCTCAGCGGTTCCCCTCTCCACATCGATTCGTTTTGACACCGGGTTGCAATGACCAGTGACACGGTGATCTAGTCGCCTAAAGATCAATTTCTTCATTAGGCGTCGAGACATGGAGAAAAGCAGAGGAGGCAGCCGAGACATATGAGAGTGCGGATCATGGCCCGAACATCGTAGTGTGAAAACTTGATCATTTCTGAGGCCTAGGTAGAAGAAAGAGCCGCGATCTTGGCGAAAGGAGCGTCTTGAGCGGTCGACAAGGCGCAATGTAAGCTGCGATAAAGGAAAGGAGCTCATTGTCACGAACGATATAGATACCCGACGGGCGATGGGTTGTCCTGGGCGGCTGCGAATCTCTCCTCGGCAAAGTAGCGAGGGCTGGAGTCGCGCAGCTGCGCATTCGACAATGCAATGATGGCGCGTTCAGGTCGAGCGAAGCGGCCCAGGGTAGAGACCGGCGAATGAAGTGCCCGAATGCGTTTGCATTACCCAGGCGTAATCTTTGCCCGTATAGCGGGACACCGCCCAGCCGATCAGGGCCTGCGCTGCACATACCACCTACAACCTTGATTCGGGTCAGACGACATGCCTAGCCCACTGAGGCGACACATTCTCGACTATGAAATGCCGCGGATTTGTCATCTTAGCTTTCGCATGTTTTGACGGCTCTCTTGACCCTTACGATCATATGCTCCATTCTGATTAGTGATGACTTTGAATCTTTGGCAATGACCTTCTACTATCTGAAAGAGTTTTCCCGGCTAGTTTGCAGGCCTTACGCTCCTTTAGTTTCCTGACTCCAGCGAGCTTCAGTAAATACGTTTTATGAACTTTGGGGGCGTTCATCTGCGGCACCTATGTAGTGCTCACAAGGAATATTAGTTCTTCTGAACTATTTTGAAACATGAAGAAGAGTCCGTACGGGACTTCACAAGGAGGTTCGGGCAAGCGAGTCAACAAATAGAATTTCTGACTTTGATGCGGTTCTTGAACTCGGGAAAAGCTTGGCCGTCGACTCCTTTCTTCCACTCGTTGACCCTAGACCCGCCAGCAATAATGGAAGAGTTATATAGGCGGGCAGACAGATACTCAATGTTGGAGGACAATATCCGAGCAGCAACCCCAGCGGTCATGATCCGCAAATCGGTAGGCGAGAAAGATGTAAACGGGAAAAAAGGTCGTCTAGTAAAGGTCAAAACAGAGATCGGCGACCTCGAGACCCCGGTCTCAGAGAGAGAGCCCTGCGGTCACCCTTGATATCGTGCGAAAAAATTTGTTGCCTTTGCCTAAATTCGCGATCTACGGTTTCAAATGGCTGCACGATCAAACAAATCCTTGTGGTGAGATTATCATAGGGACCATGGGCCAAGGAAGCTTGGGCCGATCGCCAGAGAGTCACGAGTTCATAGTGAAAAGCATCGAGATGGGACACCTCGGGGAGATGCGCCTTAGGGAGGTAGAGTGGAATCGGGGGATACTGCCTGGTGGAATTATAACCAGTCGACGGCTCCACGGAACCTGGTTGACCATAAACTATATATTGGGCAACCCAGCTGATGACCGGTATCAATCAAAGCACAAGTGAAGAAACTACGTCGATGGGCTACGGAGTTGAAGCCCGGGGTGAATGTAGTCACACATAAAGCCAAGAAAGGCGAGGTGGAATGAATAAGCCCCATGTCACGGCACCATCAGTCTAATCCTGACGATTCGTTGCCCAGGCTATGGTGCTGTGGTACTCACCCTCTATATTTAATTGTTTGATGTGCATAAAAGGTCTTCAGTGGATCAAGGCGATCGACAAACTTACTATAACTTCCAGCCTTCATCTGAGATGAAGCTTTCTTAGGCATATAATTCTAGCCAAGTGGATCACTCTAAGTTCAGCGGGCAACTATAAGCAACTGGTAAGAGATATCACACTCCCGTTGAAAAGCCCAGTGAGTCACTCGCGGGTTTTGTTCTCGGTCGTGAGGACGTAAGACCTTACAATGCCATAGTGGGCTAAGCCTAGCACTCCATGAAGTTGTACCTTAATGTGCACACATAAAATGGTAAGCTATTTAGCAATCAGGCTGATTGACTTAAACGACCCGGTGGCTGCTGAGCATGTTCTCAATTGTCCGTACGGGGCTTGAGGGAGAGTGCGGTTTCCAAACATCCTCCACAGATAATTAAACCAGCGCCTGTAATCCACAGATTTCTGTGGATCGAGCGGAAAGAAAGGACCCTGGCCCCGTGGACCCATTAGAAGAAATAGAGTTGGACGGACCAAAGGAGTCCTTTACGTTAGCTCCCTCCTATCCCGATGAAGGAGGCAGGTTACGACTCTCTTGGCTGCTAACATTGATGTGATTCTAACTTGGAGACATAGAGTATGGTTTGGGATAAAGCCAGACGATGGCTTCTCAATGAGCAGTCCTCCCAGCTGCCAAGCCATTGAGGAGGAAAAGGTGAGCGATTCCACCACCTGATCAATCATCGGATCATTGAGACGGAGAAGTAGACGATCTTGAAAGTAGTCGGTTTATAAGGAATTAAAGTACCTCGAATGGCTATCAATGTGTTGGTGGTACCAAGGGTGGTCGAGTGCCCGTATGCATAGACCTACTTGACCTCAATGAAGCATGTCCCAAAAGATAGCCTTCCCAGCTTACTACATATAGATCAAATTGTGGATGCAACGATTGGGCATAACATTTTATCATTCAGACGCCTTCTCTAAGTACCATCATAATTCTTATGCATCGAAGCGGCGTGAAAACAAGCCTTCATTTACACCACTAGATTCATCTTTACTCTACAGGCATAATGGTTGGCTGGCTTGATAAAGGGTAGCTTATCAAAGGATGGTGACCAAGATATTTCAACCACTGATAGGTAAATCCATGGAGTTTATATAGATGATATCTTTCGTCAAAATCGATGAGCGCCAGATCACCTGAGGCATCTACAAACGCCGGTATTTGCGGGGCTAACATGAAACTTAGCAGCTGAAGTGTGCATTAGAAACGTTGGCTCAAGCAAATTCTGGCTATGGTAACATAGAAGGAGGATAGAACAACCCCATCAACTTAAGGTTATAATGAACTCTCAGGGCTCCAGCTTCTCGAAAAAGAGTCACAGTAGTGCTGTTAATTCCAGCCCTTGGGGAGGTTCATATCTCTCTTCACAGATCGTTTGAAGCCATTCTTTGCCACCATAAAAGGTGCCTAGCAGACCAGCTAGAATCAAGAGTGCGACCAGACTCTTACAGCAATAAAACAATATCTCATCGAACCACCAGTTCTTGCTAGCCCTGAAGCTGGCGACACACTCTATCTTTACTTGGTCATATCAGAAATCTCGATGAGTGTACTGATCGAAAAGAAGATGAAAGCAGCATCTGCAGACAATTAGCAGGCCGTGAGATCTCTGTCCAAGGCAAAAACCCGATATACCCATCTCGAGCAAGTGGCACGGCCGCCCGGAGTTCTTCATGAAAACCGTCCCTGCTCCGGTAGCATCCTATCGTGTACTCATAACCTCATCTAAGAAGCATTATCTGGAAGCTGATCTATGGGCTCATGACTCGGTGGGCAATTAGTTAGTGAGTTTGGTATTCAATATTCTTGCCTACGTTAAAGGCAAGTACTTAGCGACTTTTGAAAGTTCTCAATGGAGAGAAATGAAACCGGAACAATCAGGTTAGTAGACTCCTAAATGTGTATGGCACTTTGTGACGAGACGGGGAGCCAAGCGGGACTAAGTTAAAGCCCAGCGGGAAATAATATGGTAGACCATACGTTTAGATTTCCCAGCCTCAACAACAAGGTTGAATAGGCCAATCATGGCTGAGGATTGACCTGCAATACTCCGTATCCTCGAAGAAAATCATCATAAGCGACTCGGTGGTGGTAGGGCAGGTAAATGGAGAATATGAAACAAGGGACCAACGCATAACCAAGTATATAAGTCTGGTCAACCTATGACTAGGAAACTTCATGGCTTAACGACTGGGCACGTCTCAGAGTTAAACAAAAAGCGGACAGCTTTTTTTTTGTGACCTTTGGCAGTCGTGATCGCGTCTCTACCAATAAAAGAAACGGTGCTCGTACCCATCTACTACCAGCTAGAGTCATCGATTCTACCAACAGGGTAAATGAAATAGATGAAGTGTGTCCTTCTTAGATGACTCCAATAGTTTGCTGTTGAGCTCACGAAAGCTATGAGGATAAGAGCCAGGCCCACAAAATCGGCTCACGACTCGATTCTCCCTTATGAACGGTCAGCTATATAAATAGTCCTTGGACGAGCCCTACCTTAAGTGCCTCACTCGCCGCGATGGTAGTATGTTTTAGTGACTCCATGATAGGGTATCTGAAATCATCCATGCGACGGGGCGTTGGCTATAGAGCCCACACCCCTAAGGCTACTATTGGTAACTATGCGCGAATGCAATAACATGTCGATGTAAGTAGTTGCCGTACAAACTGATGTCGAAAGGTGCGACCGCGAGACCTAACGACCATGCGAGCCTGGCCCTTCGGCTCGGAGTGGGAGTATGGACATCGTAGAGGCCCACGCCTACAAACCAGCTCAAGAAAAGCTATTCTTGGTTGCTACAGTTATTCCCGGTAAATGGATAGGCGAAAAGTCTTCGCATTCATCAAAGATAGCAATTCGGTTATTGTGGAAGAACATTGTGTGAGTTGGAGCTCTCCTGTCCCGATTGTAATCGATAATAGACCCTAATTCGATATGAAGTATACATGAATTTTACAATTGAAAATAAAAAACCTCAGCCGCGGTACCCACAGGAGCAACGCCAGCGAAGCATCTAATAAAGACTCTCCTGGCTTTGCAAGCGGCTTGTATTCGACCATAGGAAAGTGGGTGAAGGAACTACCAAGGGTCTTATGGGCCTACAAAACAACCAGATGGAAGTCGACTGGGGTATCACCGTTCGTCCTCACATATGGGATGGAAGTCATCATCCCCATATAAATTAGGATGCCCACTGCACGAGCAAAAATCCCTGAGAAAGCAAATGTCGAAGCCATAGTCGAAGCCATAGCCCACAATGACGAACTCAGGCTGACAGGTTGTACACACATGTAGTCATACTAGCGAGACTATGAGCTTCCCGCGATCAGCGTGTAGGCCAATAATGCAGTTCCTACGCGGAGAATTAGTCTTAAGAAGGGTCTTTGAAAACACAACTAACCCCGACAGAAGTTCCGGCCCGATTAGGAAGGGTGATACTGATAGTTCGAGTAGGAGGCAATAGGGTCTTATGCCACAGAGCAGAGCGAGGAATACGATTACTTGGAGAATGTGAATACTATGCACTTAAGAAATATTATCATTAATGTTTTCTTTGAGGATACGATCATCAATAAAAATTATCTTTTCGACATTTCCTCTGAAAGCCTCTAATTAACTATACTTCAGCCAGATATGGTTTGTTGTCCCTTAGCACCTAAAAAAGCCCATATATGGTTGTTGTCTGCTAGCATATAAAAAATCGGAATGTGGTTGTTGTCACTAAGCATCTAAAAAAGCATATGGTTGTTGTCTGTGACATTTTTAAAATAAAAAGGATCGAAAACTTATGGTTGTTTAATCCTGTTTGGGGATTTTATCAAACATGACTCATGTCCTAGTGACATCTGACATGTCATTAAATGCGCTAAAGCGCCAGGATTACAAATAATACACATCTTGGTGGCAACAGTACGCTATAAATCTCCCAAAATGACAAAAACTAACATAGGGAAAGAAGTCGGCCATGTTCCTTTGCTATGACATCCTCCATCGGATCCTTTATTAACCGGCAAAATGTACCTCTGACCTTGGCTTGACGGTTGTTAAGGTCGGGAGCACCTTGGAGTTCACAAAAAACTCTTGAAATTGGATCGGCGAGTCGGGCATGCCGTCAGGAATCACTGGCATTTGGTCACAGCAGATGTTATGTTTGATACACAACATCCTTAACCATAAGCAAAATGCATCTGGGTTCGATAGTCTTCATCCAGTAGCTTCCTTATCCTTGCTTGCACAGGGAATAAGAAGATTTATAATATTTGGATGCCTCAAGTTCTAGTAAGCGACCGCCTGCATGACCTCGACCATAGCCTACGAGTCTTCTCGCAATTGCCAAGGCATCTTGGGCCCTAGTCAAGTCATCCTTTGCCCATATACTTATCCACAACACTCACATTTGTCAGGAGCGAACCACCTTAGCCTCTTGCTTGGCCTCGTCCCTTTCTTTCTCAGCCCGTTCAATCTTTTCCATCAACTTTGGCCTCTCATCCAGACCAAATGGCGTCATGGCTGTAAGAAGTTAGAATAAAATTATTACGTAGAACTAGTAATCAAGTACTAAAAATCAACACATACTAGCTCAGCCGATCGGTGAAAGTCATGGTTACGGATAAGCATCTCGTCCTCGACCTTGAGTGGAAGGCCTCATCCATATGAACTAATGAACGGGATGGTATCTTTGCTACTTGTAGGCTAGCTGAGGTACTTGGAGATAATTAGGATAGAGGTCGCGCATATGTGCAACCAAAGACTCCACTTGGTCGAAGGGGCTCCAACGATGGATGATCTCTCGAGCACTCTCTGGATCAGGGGCAACCATGCCCTTGGGAGATGGATCCTCTCCTGTGGTGAAGCTTGTCACAGCTACTCAGTGACACCGGTCGAGTGGCCATTTCCTGCCTCAGACTCAATATTTGTAGGCTTTGGCGGGAGCATGAGACATGACGCTATCCACCGATGGAGGCCACCTCTCCAGATTTGAGTCAACATTAGAATGTCCCCAGCTGGGATCCTCCTCCAAGGTTGCAATGGGGCCTCATTGGGCGCCTTCAGACACCGTGATCATTGGAGCTTCCCGGTCGGGGATTCACGAAGTATTGTCTAGTCCTTAGGCCTCTTCATTTGGTGAAGATCACTTCAAACGTTTCTCATCAAATATGGGGGTGGTCTGTAACACCCCGAAATATACCCTATCAGTTTTCGGACCTGTTTAGGGTTTAATAAAAGTAAAAGTATATTTATCCGAAATAAAATAAAAATAAAATAAAATAACAAAACTTTTAGAATTAATACAAGTAAATTGTAATTTATCAATTCCAGGACCTAAAAGTGTAATTTAATAGTTAAGTATACGAAAGAGGAATATGCGTAAGTTAAAATCAAAAGGTAATAGAGAGTGACCAAAAGGTAATAAAAGAAAGATATTAGAATAAAATAAGGAAGAAAATTATGGAAGAGACAAGTGGCTTGGAAGGAAAGAGGGAGGAAGTTTCCTCCTTGGAAAGTAAAATAAAAATGGGATACGTCAAATCGGGGGGAAGACCAAAATAAATATCTCATTTGGTCTTGGGAGAAAAAGAGAGAGCAAGCCGACAAGAGAGAAAGAGAGAAAGGAAGAAGAAAGAAAGGAAAAAGAAAAGAGAAGATCCTGGGTATGAACTATAATTTGTATAGAAAAGTATGGAAATATGGTTTTGAGTATGGATACATGTCTTGGGTTGTATGAAAACTATGGGTTTGTATAGTTAAAGTATAAAAGTATAGATACATGGTTTGAAACCCTCTAATATCTCGTGTATGGTTTGGGTTTTGAAACTCCACCTCATTCTGGATTAAGGTTGAGGTTGAGAAGAGTTCTAAGCTCTATAGATGTGTTTTGGGGAAGGGTCTAGTTGCAAATTAAACCAAGAAAATTCCTATTTTAATCATATGCGTGTGGGACCTTAAACAGGTTTTTGGACGAGAGAAATAAAGGAAATTTAGAAGTGAGTCATACGGGAAATTGTAGCCAAATCAATGAACTTGATGTTAGGCTTTTGGAATTTCTTGATTTGGGGACACTCTGTAGACCAAGTTATGGTCCTTTACCGAGTCAGCCAGTAGATCTGATTGGGTGGGTTCGGCGAGTTTAGGTCAACTAAGCAGGGACATTAGAACAGGTTTTGGGTTGAAATAAGAGAATTTGGAAGTAAGCCATACGAAATTACCTTGCTCTGATGAACTTGATGTTAAACTGAATTTCTCAGTCGGACCCCAGCGAATAAGGTGCGAAGCCTTTTTACTACAAACAATCCGGTGGTGAAAGGTCAGCCGTAGGAGTTGTCAGCCGAGTTGAGCACCATGCAGCGGAGGTCGACGGAGACCTCATACGACGAAGGTCGGCGAGAGCTACTCATGCGGCCGAGGTCGACGAGACACGAAGGTCGAGCGAGACCTCATCTGTAGGGTGAAGCTGAGACCTGTCTGCCAAAACTCAAACTCATCTTTGTAAGACTCGGCTCGTCACGAAGAGCTCGGCTCGTCATGAAGAGCTCGGCTCGTCTGTAGAGCTTCCGGCTCGTCGATTCAGTCGGCCCGTCGAGGATTTAACTACATTATGACCTCCAACCCGGAAGGTCATAACTCCTTCATCAGAACTGATTAGGGTGTTCTTAGACTCTATGGAAAGCCATTGAGTCAAAGAATACATTCATATACCTGAGGAGGATGAGATGTCAGACCGAGTGTTAGAACAAGTAAAACCGTCCAGCTTCGGCTCGGCAGTTCAGGTCGACTAGTGGGTTAACTCGCATTATGAGCTCCAACCAGTGCTAACTCCTTAAATCCGAACCGATTCGGGTGTTCTTGGACTCTATGGAAATCCCATTGAGAGTCAAGAATATTAATCTGCTAAAGGAGGATATTAGAGGGGTGTGGAAATGAAAGTTTTGAATCAGGCTCGTCAAGTCGGTCGGCTCGTCAGTTCGAATCGGCTCGTGCAGGTTGGCTTCAAGCCTCAACGGAAGGATCATATCTCCTTCGTTGAACTCCGATTTGGGTGTTCTTGAACTCCATGGAAAGCCCATTGAGTCAGAATACATTCATATGCCTGAGGAGGGACGTTAGATGTCAGGCCGGTGTTAGATCGAGGCTCGTCAGGTCCCAGGTCAGCTCGTCGAGTTGAGGAATCGGCTCGATGCAGGTTGACTAACGCGACCTCCAACTTGGAGGTCATAACTCCTTCATCGAACTCCGATTTGAGGTTGTTCTTGGACTCCTATGGAAGGCCCATTGGAGTGAAATGCATTCATACCTGAGGAGGATGACCCGATCATCGAGGTGTTGAGCCGAGCTCACCCAGAAGATCGGTCGACTCGTCGGTTCAGGATTTGATATGTATGACCTCCAACCCCGGGTGTAACAAAACTCATCAAACTCAAGTTTTGGGTGTTCTTGGACTCTATGGAAAGCCCGTTGAGTCAAGAATACATTCATATGCCTGAGGAGACTAGTAGATGCCAGACCGAGGTGTTAGACCTAGTCTGCACAAATTGAATTTTTGCTAAGTGTACTATTAAACGGTTCAAGATAATTGAATACGTGATAAGAAAAGAGAGATAGATATGAGCAAATAGCAGTAAGTAGATTTGATATGTAAGAAATATAGAAAGAATAAAGTATAAGTTGGAGAACACGTATAGTATATTCGCTAAGAGCCAGGAATATTAGGAATGACAAGACATTATGATCGGTGCTTACTGCACTCACGCTAGTGCTCTGACCTTCTATCACGTGAAGCGAGACACATACATATGATTAGTGCTTTTGGCACGTATACATTATCGGTCTTACACTCTTGCTAGTGTTCTACACTTCTGTGCGATGGGCGGGCACGTCACATTGCATGCCCAAATCCAGTTATATATTGTCTTAGAGTCTCATTCATTCTTTATCTTCGGTCCAAGCAAGCGAAATGTTTATAAGTGTATCAAAATAGAAAGATAAAAAGGTAAATAGTTTGGACATTAAGAATTTACCCTAAAGGGTATGAAAAGTCTATGTTAGAACTCTACGGGAGATATGACAGTCCCAATAAAAAGCACAAACAAAGCATTACAAGTATAGAAATGTATAGGTGTATGGCATAAGATATGTACATGAAGATATAATTTAATAAGATATAAGATATTTACCGGGAATGAGTATATATGCAATGATAGGCATATATGAATATAGAATGAGTATATACATGCATGATAAAAATATAGGAATATATGTATTATAAGAAATATGAGGAATTGTAGATGAAGCTACGGGGAATGTAAAAACGAATAAAGATTAAGAAATGCGATAGTATATATTGCATAAGCAATCCCATGATAACAATAGTTATTCATGCTTATGAGATATGTGCAGAAAATGTAATAAAGCAGTTGGTACATGCTCACATTAGAAGTAGAGGATAGATTGGCATGCCATTAGGGAATAAGTCTGTGTAGCATATAGGACCGTTACCATTGCGTTGCGTTGTCTCGAGGCCCGGTTGGGTCAATGACATAGATCCCGTTTGGATCGGGTGGCCCAAAGGGTCTGCCTTGGCGCGTAAAGTCGATCCATTGTCTCATCTGATATAAATGGACCTTTATAGAAGTTTCCTATATCCACTTCTTTGGTAGTTCGAGCATAAAACAATGTCGTTTGATTATGACATGTGTGGAAAGATGATATGATATAACCATCGCTGCTATGTGATGATAAGTTCCGTAACATGAGATTATACGGAGTATGTTGTGTAAATCAGAAAGCATAGTATTCCTATGTATTAAGTAAGTTCTGTAACAGAGATCTCTGAATAGACATGATATATGAAAATGTATAAGAGGAAATGTAAATGATCGAAGGTTAATATGAAGAAAGTAATGAAGAAGTAAAACAGGAAACAGTATATGAAATGAGTACATGAACACAGTACATGAACATAGAACATAACAAATGGTATAGTATATAATCATGAAAGTCATATATGATATGAATATATGATAGACATACCTGAATGAATAGATGGAACATGCTATGAACACATGATAGAAATGCATAAGTGCTAAGAACGATAGAGGTAAGTAAAAGATGACAAAGCACAAGAATAGAGTAAAAGTATAGATAGGAGATATGTCAAAGACAGAGAACATGTGACATGCAATAGGAATGTAAAGATAATAAATAATAAAAAGTTATATGAATATGTATAGATATATGAAATGTATATGTATAAGCTTGAGATGGTCACCATTGGTGGTTGTCCATGCTTATGTTCCCACTAAGCGTAAAGAAACCTTGCAGGTGTTCAATCGTGTAGGTACGAAGCGAGGAAGACGGGATAGAGAGGCAGACATCCCACATGTGAGTAAGTAGGCTCAGATAGGTGCTCCACCCTTCATGCTTGAATCTGATGTTTTGTATTAGAAAAAATGTGCATGTATATAAATCGTGGGACTCAGTATATGTATATAGATTTTGATGGACACCACTCAGGTGTGGATCTTTATGTCGAAAATGATTTTGTTATTCTGAGGTGTTTATATATGAGGTCTGGTGTACGAGAAAGAGGCAGTGGTCGATGAGTCAGTGTAGTCTCGCCTTTGGACTCGGTTCGGATCAATTCGATTCGGATCACGGAATGGAGGGCGTGACAAGTTGAGTGGTGATTATCGGACCCTTGGGTTTAGGCGTTCTGGAAGAAGCCTATGTTTAAGCGAATCTAGATAGAGTATAAGATCTTGATCTAGATAGAGTATAAGATATAAGATGAGTACATACGTATAGAAAAGTGTTGGTCTCTGATGTGGATGTCCTTGTGTTTTGTATAGATAGATCGTCTTCCGAATCTAGTTGAAGAAGCTGTTGAGAGTGTTAACGAGAGCAGGGGTTACTGGCACGATCGCCGAATGTAAAGTGAGAGTCGGACTCATTCCTTGATGAAGCCTTCTTGAGTATAGCCTGAACATGGCTAGGATATTGGATGGACTGCATGAGTATATCAAGAAATATAGAGCACCTGCCACTACTCTGCAGTAGGTGACGTTTTGTCAATTGGTACAAGATGCTATGAAAGTAGAGACGTCTGAAATAAGTAACCAAGAAAGGTCTCAGAAGAAGAAGGGTAAAAGAGTCATAGAGTCTCAAGCTAAGCCAGCTCATGGTTCGGCTACAAAGAGAATAAGACCAAATGTACCACACGGACTACGAGATAGACATGTTCTGAGACAAGAAAAAAAACCTGGTGTGCCCTCATTGCCACGACGACAATGGGTGTTTGTAGAGTGTGGACTAGAGGGTGCTTCGAGATGAGTACTCGATCACTTCTTAGCCCATGTCAGAGAATCTAGAGTTAATATGCATCATGAAGAAGTGGCCGAGAGGATCAGGTTGCTACACCTTAGACTTAGGGTCGAGGTGGTCTGAAACGGCCACACGAGAGGACATGGAGGTCCAATGTCTGAGGCGGTGGATTATCAGCTTTATCAGCATGAAGCCACGAGCTTATGCCTCTGAGGGCTGGAGGAGCAGATACTCCCGATGTGATTCTGGTATGTATTCTCTATTTAATAAGAGTGAGATGCATGAATAGATACAATGAAGTAGTATAGGCAAACATATAGAATATAATTAAAGAAAATATAAAAGACATAAAAAGAAAGGACTTGACATAGAACATGCAAATGATGAGTATGAATTTAGGGACGAAATTCTTTCTGGAGAGATTTGTAACACTTGAAATATACTATACTTACGAGTTTCGGACTGTTTAGGGTATAATAAAAGTAGAAATATGTTTATCGAAATAAAATAAAAATAAAAAATAAAATAAAATAAGCAGAACTTGGGGTGCCTAGCAGTTAAGGGTAAATTAATAATTTACCAATTAGGGTTTCTAAGGGTCATAGAAGAATTTAATAAGTTCATATGCAAGCAGAATATACATAAGTTAAATCAAAGTAATGAGAGTGAGGACCAAAGGGTAATAAAGAAAGATATTAGAATAAATAAGGGAAAATTATGGAAAAGAGACAAGTGGCTTGAAGGAAAGAGGAGGAAGTTTATCTTGGAAAGTAAAATAAAAGGGGATAGATCGAATCGGGAGACCAAATAATATCTCATTTGGTCTTGGGAGAAGAAAGAGCAAAGCGGCTACAAGAGAGAAGAGAAGAGAAAGGAAGAAGAAAGAGGAAAAGAAAGAAGATCGGGTATGGAGCCTTGATTTTGTATAAAGTATAAAATATGGTTTGGTATGGATACATGTCTTAGGTTGTATGAAAACTATGGGGTTGCCTAGTTACGAGTATAAAAGTATAGATACATGGTTTGAAGGCTCCCTCTATCTAGTGTATGGTTGGGTTGAAACTCCAGGCCTCATTTAAGTTAGGGTTGAGTTGAGAAGAGTTCTAGAGCTCTATAAGATGTGTTTGGGAAGAGATACAGTTGCAAATTAAGCGAAAATTCCTATTTTGATCATATGCAAGTAACCCGGACCTTAGAACAGGTTTTAGACCAAATAAAGGGAATTTAAGTGAGTCCTTCTACAGAAGAGTGTAGCCATCGATGAACTTGATGTTAGGCTTTTTTGGAATTTCTTGATTTGGACCTCTGTAGACCAGTTATGGTCCTTTACCGAGGGTCGACCAATTGGAATCTAGGAGATCGAGGTGATTCTGACCCGGAGTTTGGGTCAACTAGCCGGACCTTAGAACAGGTTTTTGGGTTAGAAATAAAGAGAATTTGGAAGTAAGCCCCTCTAGGAAATTGTAGCCACATCAGTGAACTTGATGTTAGGCTTTTGAATTTCTCAATTCGGACCCCTATAGACCAAGTTATGACCTTGCATAGAAACGATCCAAATGGGTGAGAGGTCGACCACAGAGACCAATCGGCAGAGTCGACCAAACCTCAGCAGAGGTGAGGCGGACCTCATGCAACAGTGAAGCGGACCTCATGCGCGAGGGCGACGAGCCTCATGCGGCAAGGTCGAAGCGAACCTCATGCGGCCAGAAGGTCGACGGACCTCATGCGCGAAGGTCGGCATAGGTCGAGCGGGACCTCATGCAACGAGAGATCGATGGGCCTCATCCACAGCCAGGAGTGGGCAGGACCTGATCAACGTGAAGCTCAAGCATCCTGTGAAACTCAGACCTCACTGAGCTCGGCTCGTCATGAAGAAACTCGGCTCGTCTGTAGAGCTCGGCTCGTCGATTCAGATCGGCGCGTCGAGTTGCTCACATTATGACCTCGGCCCGGAAAGTCCACGCTCCCCAAGTCCGAACTCAGGTCAGGGGTGTTCTTGGACTCTATGGAAGCCCATTGAGTCAAGAATACATTCATATACCTGAGGAGGATATTGGGTGTTCAGACCAAGGTGTTAGAACAAGCTCCAACCAGGTCAGCTCAGCTCGGCAGTTCGGTCGGCTAAATTTGGGTTAACTAATGACCTCCAACTTCTAAGGGTCTGCTCATGATCCGAACCGGTTAGGGTTCTTGAATATGGAATCCCGTGAGTTAAAGACCACGTGTGCCCAGGAGGATATTAGGTGTCATACAGGGGTTTTAGATCCGAGCTCGTCCGAGGTTAGGTCGACTCGACAGTGATCGGCTCGTGCAGGTTGACTACACATGATATACAACGGAAGGTATACCCATTCGTTTGAACTCGGTTGGGTGTTCTTGGACTCCATGGAAAGCCCATTGAGTCAGAATATTCATATGCCCTGAGGAGGACATTAGATGTCAGACCAAGAGGTGTTGAATCAGGCTCGTCCAGGTCAAGGTCAGCTCAAATGCAGGTTGACTATTGCCCATGACCTCCAGCAGGAGGTGCTCCTCGTTGAGCTTTCGGTTGAGTGTTTCTTGGACTCTATAAACCCATTGAGTCAAGAATACATTCATATGACGAGAGGTGTATATGTATACCAAGGTGTTAGATTGAACTCGTCCAGGTCAGGTCAGCTCGTCAGTTCAGGTCAGCTCGTCTGGGTTGACTACACATGACCTCCAACTTCGAAAGGTCATAACTCCTTCATCCGAACTCCGATTTGGGTGTTATTGGACTCTATGGAAAGCCCATTGAGTCAAGAATACATTCATATGACTGAGGAGGATATTAGATGTCATACCAAGGTGTTAAAATCGAGCTCTCGTCAAGGTCAGGTCAGCTGTGAGTTCAAACAAGCTCGTGCAGACATTCCATGACCTCAAACAGAAGGAGATCATATCTGCCAAATCTGAAACTCCGATTTGGGTGTTCTTGGACTCTATGGAAGCCCATTGAGTCAAGAATACGTTCATATATGAGAGGGATATTGAGTCAGACAAGGAATTGAACCAGCTCACCAAAGAGGTCAGGTCAGCCTCGTCGATTCAGGATTTGCCTACGTATGACCTCGACCCGGAAGGTCAACTCCCTTAAATCAAACTCCGATTTGGGTGTTCTTGAACTCTATGGAGAGAGCCCATTGTGTCAAGAATTTGTTCATATGAGGAGACTAGTAGATTCAGGCAAGGTGTTGAGCCTAAATCCACTAGAAATTGAATTGTTTTACTAGTGTACTAATCGCTTGGTTGAAGATAGTGGAATACATGATAAGAAAAGAGATAGATATGAGCAATAAGCAAAATAAGTAGATTTGATATGTGAGGAATATAGAAAATAATAAAATGATAAGTTCGGAGGAACAATACTATTGTATGAGCACCTAAATGGGATATTGAGAGGCATGTGAACACATATATGATGGAGTGCTTACCTTGCTCACACTAAGTATATAGGCGAAAGCCTTACATCTGCGTGGCAGAGGCACGTACACGCTGATTCAAGTGCTTTATGGCACGTATACATGATCAGTGCTTACTGCACTCACGCTAGATGTTTCTACACTTCTATTAGTGCAGGCTGAGCACGTCTACATTCTGTCTTAAATCTTTGGCCGCCCGGGCCTGTTGTGTTTTGAAGTCTCATTCATTCTTTATCTCAGGTCGAGTAATGAAGATGTTTATATGTGTATCTGAAATAGAAAAGATAAAAAAGGTAAATAGTTTGGACATTAAGGGTATCTAGGGTATAGAAGAAGAAGTCTATGTTGACTCCTATTGGAGATCACAAACAGGTCTATCAAACATAAATCACTTGATGATAGGTGTATGGCATAAGATATGTACATGAAGATATAATTTAATAAGATATAAGATGTTACCAGGAATGAGTATATGTACCAGGCTGATGAGCATATATGAATGTAAGAATGAGTATATGCATGCATGATAAAAATATAGGAATATATGTATTATAGAGAAATGAGGAAATTTGTAAAAGATCAAATACAGGATATGAGCAGATAAAGATTTAAAGTACTAATAATTATATATTGCATAAGCAATCATGATAACAATAGTTATTCATGCATGAATATGTGCGAGAAAATGTAATAAACAGTTGAGTACAATGTCACATTAAGTAGAGGGATAGATTGATGCCATTAAGGAATAAGTCTACTTGATATAAGTTTTATTACGATTGCAATTGCGATGTCGAGCCAGGATTGGTCGATGTATAGATCGTTGGGTCGGGTGGCCGAAAGGGTCTGCGATAACCTTGTATTTATAAGATGATCATTGTCTCTCAATGATGTCATGACATCTCGGGCCTTTATAAGTTTCCTATATCCCACACTTCTTTGGTAGTTCTGAGCATGGAAACATAAAATAAATGATTTGATTATGACATGTGTAGGAAAGATATGATGCGATGTAACACCATACTACTAAATAATGTTGAAGCTAGTTCCGTAACATGAAGTCTGATAATATTTATAGATAAACATAGTATTCCTATGTGATGAAAAATCAGGATTCATAGCGTAACATGGATTATACGATCAGGCCTTATTCATATAAAAATGTATAAGAATGTAAAATGATCTGAAAAGTTAATAATATGAAAGAAAGTAATATGAAGAGTAAAGCTTGAGGAAAGCAGTATATGAAATGAGTACATGAACATGTGGTGCATGGAGACATAAAAACCTAACAAATAGTTATAGTATATAAATCATGAAGTCATATATGATGTGAATATATGATAGACATACACAGTGAATAGATGAACTATCACTATAGACATGATGAGAAATGTGATATGCAGAAAGATGAAATTAGAAGTAAAGATGACATGACACAAGTGGGTAAAGTATAGATAGAATGTGAAAGAGCAGAGGAACATGACATGATAGATGTAAAGATAATAAATAATAAAGAGTTTATCATGAATATGTATTAGATATATGAAATGTATATGTATAAGCTTAGAGATGGTGCTGTGGTGGTTGTCCATGCTTATGTTCCACTAAGCGTAAAGCAGCACGGTGTTCCAATCCGATGTAGGGTTACAGAAAACGAGAAAACCAGAGGATGAAAACGGGGACATTTCACATCGACCATGGTAGAGCTCGAGAATGAAGGTCATGCATATTAGCTGCATGATCTCGATGTTTGTATTGAAAAAAATGTACATGTATAAGTAAAATGGGACTCGATGTATATAGATTTTTGATGGACACCACTCAAGGTGGTGGATTCTTCATCAAAAAATAGTTTTGTTCATTGAAAAATTGTTTGACATAACCACAGTCTGAAGTTCGATAAATAAGGTCAATGAGTTAGTATGTAGTCTCGCGCTTGGGACTGGGTTGGATCGCCGTCGAGGTGGGTTGGGAATGAGAGTGACATGGTCTCACCCTCGGGCCGCGGCCCGCACGCATTCGTGCATTGAACAAACGATAGGCCTAGACATTCCTCCTCCTCGGCGGGCTCATGTAGTATGCTAGTCCAGTCCCACGAAGTCTTCAACTCTGCTTGGCTACTTTGTTTGTAAACATAAATCCTATTTTCTTTCTTCTTTTTTTCGATTAGGAAGCATTGGACTTTAAGGGTGGGTGGCTCAGGAGCGAGACCTCACTAAAGTCATGTAGCAACCTCAAGCCCAGTGCTAATGACAGCATGGAAGGCTGGGGTTAGGCTTAGAAGTTCTGTGACGAGAGCAGAAGACACATCATAATAGCTTTGAGACATGAGCGATGAGATAGCTAGAGGATGAGTGTGAGGAGGGCGGGTGACTAACTCTGTGAGTTCTCCTGATCAACAAAGCTAATGATTGCGCTCTTGCCTTAGTGCACTCCAGTAATCTTCTAATGTTCTCGGTGGCTTTTCAGTCAATTCTTGGCCTCTTGCACTTACGGATAACATCGGGGAAAATGGAGGTATGTCGTGCTGCAGACATGCAGGAACATCAGGCACAACAGAGACTAGACCAACTTAGGAACTGAGACTGAGTCCATCAAAAAAGCCCCAAAAAGGTCGAGGCGTCTATTACAGACCTCTAACAGGACAGCCTTAGTCTCTCCGTCTTAGGAGAATTGGGAACTCAGTTCTAAAGTGTAGCCAGCTATGATTGTACCTGAAACTGATTGGCCCTCGATCCCAACTTCAACGTATATATGAAACCTGTCTCTATCTAGTAAAATAATATCTGTGGTGGGAAAGTTAAGCACAACATGTGCCATTAAAATCAGAAAAACATTATGATGAATAAAGCGCTTGGGGAGGTGCACCTGGGTGGCGTATGGGTGCTTACAGCAGCAAGCAGGGAGATGAAGTCTGTTTGCAGGCGTCTGGAGTGATGACGACATTGTCACCTTCTCACTACAGTTGAAGCGGTCCTCCAGTGAGATAAAGCCTAATAAAGTGGGACTGTGGAGGACCCAGATTCCTCCACGGGGATACCAGAGCACAGGCATCTTGCTGTGGTGAGCTCCCAGCTCAGGCCTGGCACCAGCCTGGTTGGCAGAGTATCCTCTTGAGCCTCATCAGTCATTCTACGGGCAAAAAGAGGGAATCCAACTCGAGGATCTTCTAACCAAAAGCAGAATGAGGACAAAATACTAAACTAGTAGAGAGCACATTTGAGGCATTATACTGGCAAGTACATCTGAAATATACAGTACCATTGTGAAACCTATTAGAGGAATGCAACAGCATTCAAGTAGAAAATTACTACTAAAACCACCTAAGCAAACAAATAAATCAAATACAGAGTGGGGCAGAAATAAAGGAAAACCCACCAGGAAATAAAAATGGTTGGGGAAACCTTCTAGTGGCAGCTCCTTGGCTGAATCTTGGGAGTGTTGCGAGATGCTCGAATAATTTTGGGTGAAAGGTTTCCTAGTATGATATAATAGAATCGCTTTTTGGATCCTATCCTGCCTTGGACGAGCAAATAGGAGCATTAAATCGCGTGGACCAGCCTTAATTTGAGAGGCAGTGCTTCTACAAGCGCATATTATCATGAAACCTTTATCTTACAGGCATCTAACCATTTAAACTCAAAATGTTACTTTTAATGCCCAGGTCTATCCCAACCTAGAGTCCATAGTTACATGGACCTGAGATATTCAAATTTTGGCCCCAGAGTGCCTTTAAAAAGCGACCGATCATTAGTGTTGGAGACGAAAAGAGTAGTCGGTTGGAAGAAATCAGAAAACATTCACAGCTCAATAGGGGCTTCTCATAAGCAAATATTTACGAACCCATTGCTCCCTAGCCAGCATACGCAAAAGAATGAAGATAGAAAGTTTGGTGCACCAGTATAGAAAGAAATAGATCATCTTATTAAAATGCGCCCGATAACCGTCAATGCTTACGTAAAGCAAAAAACAAATGTCGAAACAACCATGATAAGCCATTACAAATCGGGTCAAGCAACCATGCCAAATTGGATTGTCAAAAACAAAAGAAAAAAAGAAGAGTCGAAGAAAGAAGTCCGAAATATTACGTTTGAAGACTCCTCTCGTCTCAGCCATACACCTTGTCCACTAGACTGGAGACACCGGAATGGGGGGCATACTTCATGAAGACACAGGAAAGAGGTGGCACAATCTTTCCACAGGACATCTAGTAGGTCAACACATATGTCATTTTCAAACACATAATATCCGTGGCGACAACAGTTCCATGAAATTTTAAAACCTCCTCATAACTTTATATTATTTGTGGCCTCATAAGACCACTGAGATAAGGAAATCACAATGGGGAAATAAGCTTATGCAATGGAAGAGGAATCATTGGCAACTATGAACTTTAGGATTCATGCCCATATATACGGGAGGAACTTCAAAGGCGAATTGAATGCATCATCAGAATGTCATGCCACAGGCACATTGAACCTCTCTTTATTAATAATCTACAATTCATGGGTCTAAAGAACATCAGTATTTTCCCGACTAGAAGGCAAATCCTCTGGTCGAAAAAAAGAGGGTTTAGTGAGTACCATGTTTTGATAGACCCACTGAAGTAGTTTAAAGCACCAGTGGCAGGCATCGCTGGCAGATCTCGTAGACTGACCCAAGACGATGCCATATTAAAACCATGAGACTAGCTGAATAGTAAAGTTCTGAAGCCCAGTTTGGAGATCAGGAATCCCAATGACCAAATCCCTCAAATTATGGGAAGTTTGGTGATGAAAGGTATTGAAGAGGGTGAGGTGCGAGATCTTAATCAAGTAGATCTCCAGGTGTCAAATCTATATGTCTAAAAAGACAATGTGACAGAAAGAACTAGTCAGCAATAGGAGGAGAATCTTCATCACCCAAAAATCATGATGTATCTTTCCTATAATCAAGGAAGGTAATTGTATAAACAAGACTCCCCACTGAGGGAAGGTATAGATTCTAATTGATAAAACTCCTTCTTTCTCTTCTTCTTGCACTATGAGCCTTAATCATCGAAGAAGACCGGCACACCGTCAGATTGTGTTTTGTAGGTTTACATTGTGTGATTGATGCGAGGTCAAGCGATTCGAATGCGACATCCAACCCAGGTGTCATAGATTCACGGAGGAGAAGATCGCATAGGGGTGGGCTAACAAATAGCATACTGGAAAAATACAAACTCATGTAGTGGTTTGTACGACTAGGTCAAAGTGCCCAGTTTGTGTTACTCATGTTGAGCATATGAGATCCCATTAAAGAATTTAATGTTTGTGCGTTGATCCAAAAAAAAAATTGAAAGTAGGGCTGGACTATAAGAGCAGAAGCAAGGCTTGAGACGGGGTTTGAATCCATTGAATCTGTAACTCTTGAAGTGCCATGAAAGTGTCGACCACATGGTTAAATGCCACGCTTATGGCAAATCTGAGGCTTGAAACCTAAGAACTTTCTAACATGGGTTTGTTGAGTGCAAGAGTGCGAAAAACGATGGAGGGCTACTTTGGCTCCGTGTCTATGATCACGTACGAATTGCAAAAAAATGTCCCAGGTGTGCCATTTTAGGGTGATTAGGTGATGACGTCTTAACTCATGATATATCTTGAAGAGCTCGGAGATTGGGGCTGAGTTTTTGCTTACAAAAAAAAGCAATAGGGTGGTCTACTTTGCGTGCCTACTACCACATCGATACCAACATTGAATCTGTGACAATCTCTTGATTAAAATCGAGGATGCAATCCTTTGGGACCTCAGACCATGCAGCACCTTAGGAGCCTGTGGCCCAGTATTAAATTAACTGGTCCATTCAAAAACATCCTTGAGTGAGAGATCTAGATTGTGAGATTCTGTGCTAGCATCTTAGCTATAAGCGTCGGTGTGTGAGTGAAGTGTGATTTTCATATATAAAGTGCAAGTAATTAGCATATATACAAGAATGGTCTCAACGTGGCTTAAAAACTTGTTAATTAACCAAATTGTACATACAAAGAAGTTGTGGGCTCACACCATAAAAGAACTATTATCCCAATCCTTGTGACGATTGAAACTGTTTATAAGTTTGATTAAAATATGTAATTTAATCCATGCACTAATCAAACTATATTCATTAAAATTGTGTTTGAAGTTTAGAAATCACTACAAGTGCACATGTCTTATAGTAATAAAGTATATTTTAGAATCCCGGATATGTTACGAGTTGATGATAAATCAAAAGACTAACTACACTAACTACTCAAGATCCTTACTATTAGAACTCCAATATTAAGATGATTTAAGAGCAGACTAAAAAGAACACCCAAAAGTATTTCACTAAATACTTCTAAACAAATATGTAATATAAGAGTGGATTGAAGTTCACTTAGTGAAGACAACAATGGGAAATAGACCAACTGAATAATTGTCAATTTGCACATCATTTTGAATAATAAAACTAGGAATATAAGTTGGAAAACTAATAGTCTTGAATAATTTACTAAGTATACATAAAAATATTAATAAAGTGGATTTAATCAGTTACTTGCAGATTACTGTAGAATGGATATTTTGAATATTCTAATTACGCATCATTTTGAATCATAGCTACTCATAAAGTTTGGAAAACTAAATTTATCAAAACATTATCAGTAGTTTGGTTCTCCACTGCTCTACCTTTCATAATTAGAATTCATGTTCATTTCTAACTCATGGATCTAATCGATTACTTGTAGATATAATCCTCTTTCTAAGAGTGGGTATTTTCATTTAAGACCATGTCCCTAAATCTTAGGAATGAAAAAATTGCCTTATAAACAGAATATTGCAAGCCATCTCCAATTTATATAGCACCTCATCCTTTATGCGATGAAATTCTCCATCTCTTTGATTGGATCTTTGCTATGGGATGGAATCAGCACCCATCAGAAAGAGGAGAAATCTTTGAGCGATTAAGCCCGATACTTCATCAAACTATCCTCGAAACCATGAGTAAGTTAGTGATCTATCGGAGAATTTTCCAAAGTTCATTGGTTCAAAGTATTAATCTGCCTGCCAAAGAACTACTCTGCCTAGGTCCTCAAATCAATGTCCACTATAGAAGACCTCTGAAATCAACAAAGATACAATACTGTTTGGGTGCACGGTACTAATACTTGGAATAAATTAAGTTAAGAAACAATATAATCAAATATTAAATTCAGAATTCTAACTAAATGTTCTTAAAACTGTTGAGAAAAATAACAAATCATAAAATAGAGCCAGAATTTCTAGGAAGAGGCTCAAATCAGCACTAAAGCTTTGGTTCATAAAAATGGTGACTAACTGATCAGAAAAGAATTCATGGTGTGAAACAATTGAAATAAATGAACTCCATAAATTTCTAAAAAATCTGTTAAAGCAAAGCAGTAGTGACGAGAGAAAATTTACAATGAATTCGGCTGAAGTGCACATGTTATTATTCAAATCGAAGTGAAAACTAACTTTAAAAACTACGCTCAAACTAAATCTACTAAAAAGTAAAGAATAAAAATAAAGGAAAAATAAAGAAAAATAATATACAAAGAAGTCTTCAACTACCGAAGCCGGGATTTGCGGAAGTTGGCACAGTGCCACTAGATATTAATACATTTATAGAGTTTTAAATGATGGGCCGCACTTCAAGGCACAAATTGTGAATCCCAAAATTTCTGGCCCAAAATGGTCGCTTTGTCGTGACAAAGAAAGTTCTGTCGTGACATGGTTCTTATCTTTGTCGCCCAACTCCTGTCGTGGCCTGTAGTTTCTTGTCACGACATGTTTTCTTACTATCGTCTTTGATTCTGTCATGACATAATTTGGCTTTGTCGCTACATAGTTCTGTTGATTGTTGGTTGTTTTATGTCGCGACTTGATTATCTTTGTGTCATGACAAAAATATCCTCCTCGACTCTTCAACTTTGTTCTGCTTGATTTACGCTATGTTACGACATTCTTTCTGTTGTTATCCTCAATTTATGTCATGACAATATTTGTCTTTATCGCGACAGAGTTTCTCCCAATAGCATGGATTTGTTGTTACGACATAATTTTTCTTTGTCGCAACAAAGTTGTGTTGCCTTGTATTGCTGAGACTAAACTCTATGTCGCGACAGATTCTTTCCATGTCACGACAAAGTCTTCTTTACTCATATCCTTGTCGCTGGCTGAACTTTTTTTGTATGCAACATTGAATCCCTTGTTGCAACAAAACTTGCGCTCAGCTCTGCCTCACTTCTCTTCTATTTTTGTTGTGACATAAAACTATACATGCAATAGAAATCTCTGACTCTACAACTTTTATTATCGCGATATAATTTTCCTTTGTCACGACAAAGATGTCTGCCTTCAATTCATTACTATGTCTCAACATTGCGTTTCTGTGTCGCAACAATCTTCTTTTCATTCTCCTCACTTTCTATCGCGACAATAAGCGTCTTTATCGCGACAACATACACCTCAACCTCAAGTTTTCTCTGTTGCAGCGGAGAAATTCTGTATGTCATGATAAAATGCAACGTATTTTCATTGTTGACTCACGAATGTTATGTCGCGACATAGTTGTCTTAATAAGTGACATAAAATCTTGCCTTGGTCTTGTCCTTAGTTGAAATGTTTGTCATGACATAGAAAACTTTGTCGCGAGCCCATTTGTTGCATTGTTTTGCCGACATGTAGCGACAAAGTTCATCCTAATGACTTCGTTTCTTATGTATCGCGGCGGAAATTTGTAAGATAAATGTTGTGACAAGGTTCCAATGTCATTGCTTGATCAATGTCGCGACAAAGTAAAGATATCGGCGCCATTCTTCTTCATGAGCTTCTCCAGCTATGTCGCGACAGAAATTGGTCAATCAGTTTCATATTGTGTCACGACAGTCTTTATTTCTTGCTTGCGCTCAACTTGATCTTTGTTGCGACATACTTCTGCTGGTTATATTGAATTTCTTATAACATTTTGATGCTATGTCAGACATGGTTCTTGCCTTAATGAATTTTTCTACTTTTTCTTATTGGAATTTCTAACTTTCATATAAAACTTGTAAAACAAAAAGTTGGTGAATTTTCCATAATTCAGCATTAAAATATATCCTAACTGCTAAAAATATGTCAGAAAAATGGATTAAAAATAGATGAGTTTAGGACTCATCAAATTCCCTCAAACTTAAAGTTTTGCTTGTCCCTAAGCAAAGAAAATAAAATTTTGTTTGTCCTCAAACAATTTAGCTTTTATTTTTTAAAGACATTTTTCTGGTCAAATCCACAATTTGGCAAGATCATAGGTTATTTGTAAAGTTATTTTTAAAAATGTTTCTAATCTAGAATCAGGAAGATTTTTAATTAAGTTCACTAAATAGACAAATAAAATTCTTAAAAAAAAAAAAATGTAACTAAGTTTGGCAAAATTTGACCCCGATACGTGAATCTGACATAGACCCAACGCGGTTTTGCAGGAGTTTGGGTTGAGTATAATCGTGTTTGGGTCATATTCGTGTTGACTCGCCTAACACATTTAGTAAATGGGTCATATTCGTGTTGACTTGACTAACATGAATTTGACTCGAATTGACCCGTTTAATTATTATATTAATTAATTAACCTATTTAATAAGTTATTTGTGTTTAAAAATGAATTATTAATTATAATTCCTATTAATTTAAATAATAAAATTAATAAACATGTTAAATTTAATAGGTTATTTTATTGTGTTAAATATCGTGGATGATTAATTTTAATTCTTATTGTATTTTAAATAATCAAATTAAATGGGTCGTATTCATGTTGACACCACGCCTAACACAAATAATAAAATGGGTTGAGTTTGGGTAGCGAATGTTGACACGTTTATTATTAGATTAGCCGGGTTTGGGTTGCGAATGTTGACAGGTCGATATATTGACATGATCCCGAACCCGACCGGTGCTTTGGTACCTTTACTAAGTAGCAACAATTCAATTATTCAACACGAATTGTGAGGTGTATGACGATCTTTGTCTTTTTCCTTAGCCAGGATTAGTTAATCTTATGGGATAATATAAATTGACACTTCTCCCTCATTCAACACAAGTCTCATATGCTTGTTTGTCATATTAATCTCCACTAATATAAGTATATCACCACCTTGAGGATTAAATAAGTCTTTTAGGCTTGTAATGTGTGGCAGGTAATTGGGTGGATAAATTGACAATTGAGGCTAAATTTTGCCCGAGACATCAGCGACAACAGCACTTCTTGCCTTAATTATGCATCATTTATATCAGAAGAAGCTTCTAACCTCCTCATAAGTTTTGTGCATCATAGCCTCTCTACTTTGGTATTTTTCTTTTCATTCACCACAATCAGTAGATAACTTCTCTTGCTTATCTTTGAAGCTTTTTCACTTTTTATCTTTTATCAAGGTTTAGGAATGATCAATGTTTTTGTCTTTTAAGCTTTCTACCTCATGCCGAACTTTGGGTCCTTAGCTCTACAGTTGGCATTAGGGTACTAGGTGTTGAACACCCCTAAGAATTTAATTGTTCAAGGGAGGAAGACTACAAGACCAAACTCATTCCTCCTTGATGTTTCACCTTTGAAGCTTCTTAACCAGTATCTTCATATCTTCTCATATAATGGTGCCTGTTTCTCACTTACTTTGTCCTTCTCCATGGCAAAATAATATTCCTCGAGCTTGTCCTCCTTTCATGAACACGTATGTGTCATGTAATCACAGGCAAATAAGGGTTATTTACTATAGGATCATGTTTAGAAAGGATTTGGGCTTTCCATTTGCTAGTTGATGATAAGATTATTAGCTCACTTTAAAGGCACGTGTTGGATCCCAAAATTTCTTAGCTGAAATGGTGGCGACAGTTCTTATCTTTGTCGCCCGACTCTGTCGTGGCTTGTAGTTTCTATCACCAACATATTTTTCTTATTGTCTTCTTTGATTTTGTCGCAACATAGTTTGACTTTGTGTGATATAGTTTTATTAAATTATTGGATTGTTTATGCAGAACTTCAGTGTCTTTTTATCTTTCACAGAAATATCTCTCGAATTCTTAGCTTTTATTTACAGCAGATTTATGTTATCATTATTCTTAACTACATTTGTTATCCTCGATTTTATTGGTAAACCAATATTTGTCTTTAATCGTAGTGAGAGTTCTCATTAGCATGCGATTCTATTGTGTGACCAGATTTTTCTTTGGTGCGACTCGAGTTGTCCTGGCGTATTTTCATTGCTGACTCACGAATGTTATGTCGCGACATGATTTGTCGCCTATAACATAAATGCACCTTATACTTGTCCTTAGTTGAAATGTTTGTCATAAAATGAACTTTGTCATAAACACATTGTTTTGCATTGTTTCTTCATTTATCACGATAGAGTTTCATCGATGTAGCTTCATTTCTTATATTCGAACAAGTTAATGCCATTTGGCGATCAATATTATGTGTGGTAAGAATGTCATTATTGTTCTTAACTATGAGCTTCTCGACTATTTAAGCTACATAAAAATCATTATCGCCAACATAAATTGGTCAATCGGTTCAAATTAATGTGCGGCAGTCTTCATTCGGCTTCAGAAATAAGCGGGTCTTTCATTCCGGAACATGGCTGCACCACTAAATTTTACCATTGGAGTCATATTATGGAGCTGCATTCATAATGTCTCAATAGAGCATAGTGATTTTCTTCTTGAATTCTCTTTTTCTGTATAAAACACATAAAAGCAAAGGGTTGGTGAATTTTCCATAATTTGTATTAAATGTATCCTAGCTTTAAAAATATGTCAAAATGGTTGAAAATAGATGGGTTTGCAGGACTCATCTGAGGCCCGAAAACACATGGAGTTATTTCATTCTTCCGGAAAATGAGCCAGCCGTCATGGTTTCTATCTTGTGGGATCCCAGCATGGGCACGGGTTGAGAAACAAATATGCCCGCGATCATTCGTAGTCTTTGACCAGAAACCTTGGAGAGCTGCATGTGGGGTGGTGGGAGCATTGGCTCATTACAGGACAAATCCCCGAATGGGTTCATATGATCTTGAAGAACATAATCGAATAATAAATCAGAAGACGTGGCAAGACACGAGGGTGATGGGAGAAAATGGTTCATGGTGGCTGAGAGTTGAAGGATCTTTTTGTTGGGTCGAGAGGCATTGCATAGAATTCACCAATGGAAAAGTGTCATGTGTTGAAATCACTTTTTCATTGTATCCTGGGGTAGATGCTGGGATTACAGATGTGTTATATGATCAGGTTCTTTGAATAAGGAGGCTTTTTGAGCGACAAATCAGCAGCTCATCAATAATTGTTTGAATGAGGAAATTTTATCTTTCACTTGCGCGGCATTGAACAACGCCATATGCCATCTTTCGGACAAGAGGAACTAGAAGAAAAATAGGGTGTCTTCAGAGCGGTATTTTGCCAGTCGCTTATCTCGCCAAAATGACTTGCACCATTCCAGTTTCACAGTAGTGGTGTGTCTGACGGACATTGATGAGGTTTTGAATTGCTAGGAGCAAGGTGAATCCGTTGATCAGCGACACGAAAATGAGGAGAAGCTGGATGGTGGTTGAAAGAAAATGCACCTGAAATATGTCTGGGATCAAAAATTAGGCGGAGGAACATACGTAGGGAATGGCGAGATGTGCGGAGCGAGGGCCACTTCATAGTGGCCCAGATAACCTTGCAGTTCAAATAACCACTTGGGCAACGATGGGTTTGTGGAGTAAGCCTATAGTATTGGTCTTAGTGAAGGAGGGCACAAGGGTAGGCGTTCTTTCGATCCTGCCATGGCGTCATGTGGCGGCGCCACGCTGATAAATCCATAGTGAGGTAGAATAGTAGTGGGCTCGCATTGAGAGCCGCAACCACGGAAAACACAAAACCATATGGTCCTGCATTATTAAGCAAAGAAAGATCACGGCTTGACGAAGAAATACCGGCATGAGATCAAAGAAAGAGTAGAAGGATGGCTGTATTTGCACACTTGCAAAAGCAAAACACCCATTGGCTGAAAAAATGAGGATGAGGTTGCGCGGGGCGGTGGCTCGCATTTGGTTTGATGTGAAGTTATTGGTACCACTATCTGTCTTTTTGAAACTAATGAAAGGATCTTTAAGAGCCAAAGATACTTTCCCAAGGTGTATGGCTTTTGACAAAAGGTGTGAATCATTACAGAAATGTCTCGAAGATAATATTGACGTTTGGCGAAGCTATCATCGGCGTCAATAATTGCTGGTACCATGGCTTTTTGGCCTAACACCCCTGTCGAGAAGGCAAACGGATCAAAGCCCACGGGCTGGGCCCCAATATCTCACCTGTTTCCTGAGATCCTAACCACATTTGAATCGGCTCGTGGATTGCGAATCCGCCGATGAGGCTTGCGGGATTTATTATTACTGGGCACGTCCTCTCCTAGCGACTCTTGTCTCTAAAGATGGCGGCCATAATTCCCAAGCGATCCCTACATGACTCGAGAACACATCTTCTCCACAAATCACGTAGTAACAGTCCTTAAGATGATCGAAAGATTCTTGAGGCGGAAGATTCGGATGATTTAGGTATCAGGGGCTTGACTAGCAGCGTAAATGAAACGCTTCCCTACTTCCATTTCGAGAAACCAATCACCCTTTCCGCCAAAAAAGTGGATCATCCTCCTCCTTCATAAATAAGGAAGGAATCACAACATAAAGGGATGTGAAAATACTCTACTGAAAAACAGAAGATATTTACGCTCTTTATTCTAACTTAAGCATCGAAGAGGCGGCCGGCACACCACTACCGGTGCATTGTGTGTTTTTGCAGGTACCCACCTTCCGGGTTCATGCCACGGCGATTCGGAGACCAGAGAGAATCAGAGACAACAATTAGTATTGTTTGTAAGGAGCGACCAAGAAAAAAAAGCTTATCAGGTGACATCGCGAGGGCTTGGCTGCGTCGGCTGGCGATCCCAGCGCGAAGGTCGGTAGTTCAGCTTACTCATCCAGGTTAGTCGGATCCTATTGCTATGGCCAGCAAATCGATCCCTCAGGACCGGTTGCCTTCACTTTGGCGTCGGGATATGGAAATAGTAAGAAGTAGGCAGAGACGGATAGGCGAGTGCGGAACCGTCTTGACCATCTGCGGCCGAGAAACGATAGCTACGGGCTCGTTTGGAAGAGACCGTGGTGAAAATGCAAGAGGAGCGATAGCCATCCGCACCCCGATCCGCGGGAATAGAGGCAAAAAGGCCTATCACGCGAGGCGATAGTAATGCGACTGCGGGCGATAGATTATCCTCTAGTAGCTCTACGCTGCGATCTCTTTCACCACGAACAAAGTGGAGGGCGAATCAAGAGAAAAAAGGCCCACAGATGTCGATCTAGTTGTTACATTAGTGGCAATGCATCGTCAAGCATGAAGAGAAATCAATAAAGGCGGCGATAGTCGAAGAAGGCCCCAGTATTGCCGTGGCATAAGGCAGCACCACCACTTAGTTCATGTATCACCTTCGGGTTACACATCGCGCATGCCCATACCCTTTGTCAGGGGACCCCCCAAAGACATCTTATCCTCCCAGCGGGCCAGCATCTTGAGCTATAAATCGCCCGAGTGGCTGTCATCTAGATCTTTTACCGCAATAACAGTGGCTCCTCTAATCATTATGACCACATCTTTGCATTTCAATCAAGCAATGATAGCAATGCGGAGACGGCCGAAAAACTTCTTGTCTGAGATGTTCCCGGCCCGACGAAAGGGCCATGCGGCTTGGTTCCACAAACTCCCACGGAAATCTATCAACTCGTTCAGCGAGTTATGGGCTGCATTTGTTTCCAAGTACCTATGCTTAGTTCAACATAAGGAAACATGGAGTTCTGCGCTAACCATCTTGACGGAAGAACCCATTAATACGTGATTTCCTTTAGAAGATTTGGAGACTCAACATATTGATTCGTACAATATGGATCTTGTCCTCAAAATTTTGAAGACTTTAATGGAGCCCATCCCATTCTTCTACTCAGCGTCTTTGGTGCACTTTGCATTAATGGAAGAATTGCTGCAGATGACGAATAAATATTGGCGTTGGAGGACAGAGAAATATCAGGAGCCTCTCAAACTGTGATGATCACAACCCAAAGTAGCAAGTCGACCATTAAGGGACAGTCTAAACAAAAGGGAAGTTAGGGTAAAAACCATAAACATACGGGATGTCCCGGAAGAGAAAGGGGAACCCCGCGGAGTTTACCCCTTTGAACATCTCTTCTGCCAGGACTCTATATCTCATCAGGATGCTACCCCACTTCAAATGGCCTACACTAATTCGATGGTCGGATCCACGCTGTGAAACCGGTCTACGATATGTGATTACCATAAAGACCATGGGCATGAGACCAACTGATGTCGAAGCCTGAAATTTATGGTGGAAAGATTAATCAGGGCCAACCACCACAGGAGATATGTTCGAGATACGGTCCCGGAGCTGAGGCCGCCCCCGCGGTTGAAAGAATAGTGGTCAGCGCAAAGCTCCCGCCTAAACATCGAGCCCACCGCCAAACACATCTTGGCGGCCCGGGTTGCCCGATCAGTATAAGTCTAAGCCAGAGGGGGACTGCGGTAGCCGCGGCGGGCGAGGTGAACACCATCCACATCCCGGACGGTAGTGCGGGCGATTGACCCGATTAAGCGGCCCACATATCCTTTCCCTTGTTAACCCATCCAGGGTCATTACTCCGCACCACGATGCACTTGTACTTACTCTATGTATTAACGATTTTGATGTGCATAGAGTACTAGTTGACCACGGGGTGCGACAGGCTGTTACGGGTTGCTGCCTTGACGGAAAAAGAACATCTCTTTTGACCATTTGAGTTTGGTTAGTACGAGATCATGTCGAGGTTTAAACGGGGGCAACCACAGTAATGATGGGCAACATTGCTCTCCCTGTCAAGGCAGGGCCAGTAGTTCAGCAAGTCTTGTTTTCAGTTGTCGAGGACCTAGGCCCATACAATGTCTTTGTTGGTCGGGCTTGGCTGCATGCGATGAAAGTCGTGCCCTCGACCTACCATCAAATGATCAGCTACCTGACCAGTGTCGAGCAAATTGACCTTCTGAGCAGCCAACTAGCAGCTCGGCATTGCACCAGGCGTGGAGCGTATCAGGCGTGAAAAAGCAGCTCCACCTGAATCCGGCCCTCGTGCCGGACCTCGGGATAAGCGATTACGGCTGGGTCATCCCGAGACGAGAGGCGGAGGACCCGGGGGAAGCGATTGGTTGTAGACCCCTTGGAATCAATATTCCTAGACAGGCTGGATAAATCCGCCCTGTTGGTTCCACTCTATCCGATTAGGGACGATGAACAATCTGGCCGGGTTCTATTCCGTAATATGGATGTGGATGTATTCACCTGGACTCACTCAAACATGGCTGGCATTAACCCCGTGCATGCCTCTCTGAGGCGAATGTCATCCTTTGGCTGGTGGGTTAGATAGAAAGTGGTCGTTTCCACGGACCAGTCATCGGGTGTCGAGCGAAGCGGATCATCCATTTAAAAAATGAATTCATCCGAGGAGAAAAAGTGCGGGAATGGTTGGCCAATGTGATGGTAGTCTTGAAAAAAGGCAATAAATGGAGAGTGTGTGTGGACTACATAGATCTTAATGAGGCATGCCCAAAAGACAACTTCCCTCTACCTCGGATAGACCAGATTGTTGACGCGTCGGTCGAGCATGGGATGTTGTTGTTCCTGGATGCCTTCTCGAGATATCATCAAATACCCATGCATCCGCCAGACGTGGAAAAAACAACATTCATCACCCCGCACGGGCTGTACTTCTACAATGTGATGTCGTTCGATTTAAAGAATGTCGGGGCAACGTATCAGAGGTTAGTGACCAAGATGTTCAGACCGCTACTAGGAAAGACCATAGAGGTTTACATTGGCCCGATATGTTAGGCGAGTCAGAGAACCTTTGGATCTTGATGTTTGCGAGAGAATCTGGGGGATATGGTATGTGGCTTCAATCCCTCGAGTAGCCTTGAGGTCGGTCAACGGGCTAATTCTTGGGATTTCATGGTCCTCAGAGGGTATAGAAGCCAGCCAGCTCAGCTTAAAACTATTTTGGAGTCCCAGACTCTCAGCCCAGAAAAGGGAGTCCTGACGGTGGCCAGGCTGGTTGGGCGCCTGGGGCGGTTCATCTGCTTGGTTTCATGGCGTCCCCAAGCGGATTCTTTGTTACCCTCAAGGGGACCAACCAGGCCGGATGGAATGAGGAATGTGATAAAGCCCTCACAACAATCAAACAGTATCTTGTAGAACCTCTAGTCCTTTCTAGCCCTGAAGCTGGCGAAACACTATTGGCTTTTATGTAGCCGGAGTTTTAGATGTCTCGATGAGTCTTTGCCTTGTTTAAGAATATGAGAATGCGCGAGGCGGTATTTTTCGGTCGGCAAGTCCTTAGCTGACGCGAAATCCGTCTGATCACCTCGAGCAGGCGGCATTAGCCACTGCGGGTAGCAGCCCAAAGCTCCTCCCATACTTCCGAAACACACCCCATTGTTATGCTAGCCCGACCTCCCTCTTGAACCTGTTCTAAGCATGACTTGTCCGGGAGGATGGCTCGATGGGCAATTGAATTGAGCAGGTCGGTATTGATATAAGCCAAGATTGGTTAAAGGACAGGTTCTAGCGGTTTTCTGGCGAGATCCCCCGATACGGGTATTACTGGGCGAAGCGAATTGGTGGACCCTTAATGTGAAGCGGGGCATCTCGTGACGAAAGCTAGCATCGGTTTACCTTAAATATCGGCCGGGAAGATTGGCGGAGCAATCCGTTTTGGGCTTGGGGCCTCCTAGCAATGAATCAGTATGAGGCCATCCTGGCCGGGTGGAGCGCGGCTACGGTATCGGTAGACGAGCTCTTGATTGATGATTCTCGATTGGTGGTAGAACCGTCGCGAAAAGAATATGAGTCGCGAGACCCTCAAATGGTAAAGTAGAGTGTCCTTGGTTAAGCTTAGCAGCTTGGGCAGCTTTTCAGCTTAGGCTTCGAACACATCTCAGGCTATGATGAGAAAACAAGCGCCTTAGTCGTAAGTGGCAACTACTCTTTCGATAATAAGAAACAATGGTCCCTACCCATCTATTATGGTCGGATGCCCCGATTATCACTACGGGTAAGTCGATTGGACAAGATTCCTTCTAGATGAATTTACGATACAATATATCAACACGGGAGAACTCTGACGAAAGGGGCCAAGCTCGCGAGATCCGAATCTAGTCGACGGGTTCTCTTTGGTTAATGGGTGGCTGTTCGCTTGATCACTGGCCAGGTCGTACTGAAGTCTTAACTTCTGAAACCGGGGACAATATGTATTAGCGAATTATGAAGGATATGTGGTAATCATCCAGCGGGGAACACGGCACCGCAAGCCCGTACTCGAGACTATTATTGGCTAACCATGAGATCTGATACCATGATTATGTGAAAATGTGGTCGTACGACGACTGACCCACGCCCATCTTAGATGCGACTTGGGTTCAATTTTCATCACAGGCGCCGCAATAAACTCAATGGGGTCTTCCGACATACATTGGGCGAAACCTATGCAATGGAAAATTATTGATGCCTTGGATTATTTAATAAGTGGACAGACCAGAACTTGCGTCGTTCAAAGACAAAGGTTGTCCATGAACTATCTGGAAGAATGTTATCTGAGATTGGGTGCTTGCCCGATCAGTTAACATCATTTGTGGACATATATTGTTTGATGGCGGGCTTTCAGGGACTTGCGTGAATTGAAAATAAGAATCTTCTCTCCACATGATGTCTGTGAGACGGCAGCTAATAGCTTATAAAACCTACAGTGACCGCCTTAAAGAAATGATTAGATTCAGCTAAAGGCAAGTGGTTGGATGAACTCCCCGGGGTACTTTGGGCCTACAGAATGACAGCCCGCAGACCAACCTGTATATCCCCCTTCGCGCTTACTTATGGGATGGAAGCTATGATCAAACAGAGGAAATCGGTGTGCCCGCTGAATGATATACTGACGGTCGAATATTGAATGCGCGGGTTAAGACTGGGCCATGGCGAGACAAGCTGCGAGAAACACTTGGCTATGTGAATAGCATCGTACCCTCTGGGCTAGTAAACCTATACAACGAGACGCGTGAAACACGAATGTTCCGGCCGGGGGACGGTCGCTGAAAAGTTTTCAAAAACCACGGCCAGATCTATGGTCGGAAAGTTCTAACAAGCGGGAGGGGCCAGTATATATTGTAACTTGGCTGGAGAATCCGGATCGTATGCCTTAGATAAGCTAGACGGGACACTTGTACCTAGAATGTAACATAAGAAATACACCACCCCAGTCATTTTTAGGCTTAGAATTAGGGTATATTATATAAGTGTATTTTGAAATTTTCCACTTGATTATTATTTTTTGTTAAGTGAGAAAATTTCGAAACCAGAGCCACAAGACACAAGGGTAAAAATTAAATTTGTCAAAAGCAGGATATAAAAGTCATAAGATAATAAAATGAGATGCTATTATGTATAGAAATGGCATAAGTTGTGGATGAAAAAATTGCAAATAGAGGAGTTTGAGGACAAAGTGTAATAAAAGGAAAAATTAAAATCAAATGGGATAAGACCAAGTTGGTCTCTCATTTGGGGGATTGGGAAGGCTTCTACGTGAAGAGAGGAGAAGAGAAGAAGAAGAAGGAGAAGAGGATTTTAGGTATGGATTACTATGGGTTTGTATGGATTACTATGGGACATGGATTTGTGGAACATTTGATGGATTTGTATGGTATGGATTCTTGGATTCTTGATAAGTTCTTTGTCTAGGGTTTTTCTATGAGAAGTTCTAACCCACTGCATTTACAGTATTTGGCCAGAAGTTGTTGGGTTGGAACTTGTAGAATATAGATAGTTTTGGAAGTGAAATTTCTATAGTTTGTGGAGAATCATGTAGATTATTTTGATTTGGGTGTATGAATATTTGTTGGGAGTTAGGAATCCTCTTAATTTCCCTTTTTGTGTTTATGTTTAGAGTTATAGACCATTTTTGGAGTTGTTTTGGTGGATTCCATGGTGGGTATTGATGTAGGATGGAATTGAGAGGTTTATTGAAGAAAAGTGTGAGAGATGGCAAAATCTGCCAGCACCTGGCAAAACCGCAATTTGGTACCGATTGCAAAGTTGCCGTGCCCATTAGATAGAAATGAAGTGGTGCCGATGCAGATCAAAGTGGCATCGAGTACCCATTCACGAGAGAAAAGGTTAATCACAGGGTACCGATCAAGTAATCTTGAGTGCAGATGCTTCCAGCATTTTAATAATTTTTTGTACCCTTTCATTGTTAAGCCCGCCCAGAATTCGTAGATAGTATAGGAGCGCAATAAATGAGGATTAATGGGGGTTCAAATAAGAATGAAACTAAGTGAAAAACACACCGTACCTCGTCGCCTCGGCGAGTTTGATGTTGGAAAAATGGACTAAATCCGGCGAAATGCGGGCAATTTCGGGGATCCTCGTCGGCGTGGGGATGCACCGCCTTGTTGATCTTAGGTCGGCGCCAGGCGTGGCATGTCCCACCGACATGGTTCGAGAGGGAGGTTTGGAAAGCCTCAGTGCATATGGCGTGGGTGCTACGTCGCGACATAGCGATGCTATGCGGCGGTAGCCTTCTTGTTCTGGCTAGCGGAAATTTCTTTGTTTTGTTTCATTTTGCTATTCCGTTATTCGAGGACTTATCTGATAGACTAATGAGGACCCTAAGTGTATGAAAAGGGTTCCATTCATGTTGTAAGGTAAAGGAAAAATTAGACCGTACATCGCCGCCTCGCGACGGAGATCGATGTTAGCAAACTTAATGCCTCCATGAGTAAGATAGTAGGGTTTGCAAGACACATATAATTGTAGGACTGCCTTAGACATGATATGGAATGACCGCGACACCTACATTACGTGGGCAGAAATGCGTATAGTACTTGGTACTCTCATTAGTGCGAAGCGCCACTCTGGCAGTGCTTGGCACATTTGTACTTGGTACTCTACGATTAGTGCTATGACACTCTCTATCGGTCTTGGCACTCCTACTTTTTGTCTATAGCACCTTAGTCTTGTATCGTACCTTAGTCTTATTGTGTTGTGTCTCTTCGTTCATTACTTTGATGCAAGTAGTCAAAATGGTTATGTGATAGAACCTAAATGACAAATAAGAGTAAAGTAATGCACATCGTTTTGCTCTAAATGACACCTCGAGGTACCTCTGTACAAGTATAAATAAGTAGAAGTACCTCCCGATTGCCTCATTCTGAAGTATAGCCACAACTCCCTACGGGAGATCTAAGCAGGAAGTATAAAGACTGCTATACATACAAGTATGTGTATAAGTTTTGTTATACGAATACATAGAAAAATTCTTATATCACGCTCTTGTATATCTATTAACATACATGTTTCTTGTAAATGAGTATTAGTGCATGTGTATACATATAAGTCATATGTTTTCCTACTAAAGCGTTAAGCAGCACGGGTTTTAATGCGAGTCTGAGGAGGGAGGATGTCCATAGTCTCTTCCGCTATTCTTGGAGCTGACAAACTGAAGTAGAAGTCCATCACTACAGTTACATCTTTCAAATTATGTAAATGTAAATGTCACGTTTTGTATATGTATATATAAATGGGGTTCGAGTTGTATGTATTGACCTTTACGTAAACACCTTCTTGTGGTAGTTTTTATTTTGTATCTTTGTATATGATATTTTGATTCGAGTTATAAGACAGGCCCACCAATGTCTAAAGCGGTAGAGTCGGTATAGTTTCGCGCTTATCCGCCCTGGGCGAGAGGTTGGGGGTGACGAAGGCTAAACTGCCCGGTAATTCTGAATATAGCCGGTCACTTAGATTTTACGAAAAGCTCTTCGGAGAATGTGGTGGATATTTTGACAAAAATATCGATATTACAAATAACAATACTTTGAAATTCATGGAAATACTTGTTGAACTATAAAATGCCAAATAACAAATATACACTTGTTGAAGGCGATATTCATTATAATTTATCGAAATTACATCCATGATAGCCATTCAAACCAAAATGAAGATCGATGTGGCTCCATTACATTATTTAACTAGAGGAATCCCATCTCGATGAAGACAATATTCATACCAAGACATGGGTATTTGCAATAATATTGATTATGGCAGACATGTCGTATGGCTCCGCTATTGCGCGAAAACTCTACACAACTGCTGTGGATAAGGAAGTCGAGTTCACCCACATACTCTTTTTGAAATCCTTCTTGCATTTGATATGGAATTTGGGAATGGCATTTGTGGATCGCGAGGGATAGTTAACCATTCATATTCTTCACCATTAGAACACGAAGGATGGTGAAGAGGCTAATCGTAACTCATTACATATGGGAAATCATGTTGCTTTCAGTGGTGATCATGAACCAGGAGTTCAGCTCCGCTGCGGACAAAAACTAATGAGAAAACGAGATCTCATTATGCCCAGTGTTGTGTCATAGATTATCCTTTCCCTCTATGTGGCTTTCCAGTGGCTCCAATACCTGGCGAGCTCTCCTAGACCCATGGTCTTCATCTTATAACAACATGAGTAATCATCTTCACCCCGTTGAATGGGCTCGATGGATATTGGCTTTGTTATGGATCTATGATATCCCCACCATCATTTCTGGCCATCACTACCATCATTCAGTCTTTATCATCTTGAGCCATCCGCCTTTGTAGTAAGTACGCCAAAACTTGGTCTACTACTATGTTCCTTGCGCAAGATCGAAAGGAGGGTCGATAGCAGTGGGTTGAAATGGTCCTGGTGATAACCGATAAAACTTTCACTATGAACTTCTTGGATAAAACCGGCTTAACATTAACACTGCTTCTCGAACGTGTAGGCAATTCATGGATCGGGATTTCATCTTCATCATCTAAATGGAGAGGTCTAGCTCCCATTAGAAATAGTTGATTCTCTTCTTCTTCATCCCGAGCTCAGCGAAATTTCGTAATCAGTCTTTTCGGCAACTTTATCGGAATCTCTGCCTCCATATCTTGAATCTTATTTGTTTGTATTGTAATAACAAAAAAACCTTCAATTGTTGGAGCTCTAGGATGAAAGCAGCGTTCTTTGTTTTGAGGTATGAATTCAAGAGCAATGTGCTCCAAATTTCTTTCTAGTGAGAAGATGATGTGGTTTGGGAAAGAACCTTTAAAACTGAGCTTCTCCACCCCAAAGTTGGGCGTGAATTTCCATTTTCAAACATTCATTTCATTTAAATAAAAGTGCCCTATTAAATATATAATAATAAAATAGTTATCTAAAAATTCACTTATAATGAATTAACACTCACAGTACCATTTTTTTGTATCTTGGCTATTCTTGCGGGATCTTGTCTTTTTGCATCATGGAATAGTATAAAATTGTGAATTCAAAATGTCAAAAATAAATAAAAAATTAATCAGAAGAAATTAGATAATTAATTAGAATTAGAAACTCATTAATTTACCTCGTTCCAAATTAGAAAGGCCTTCGACGTGGGGATCTAATTTAGAAAAAACATCATGAGAAACGACTTAAGTAACAGGAGTTTGGAACCAACTCAAATTATCTGATGAGAAATTTTGATTTAAGATAATTATCTTGCAATAGTGATTGAGAGTAGTATGTGATAATAATATAAACATAAGTCTAACCAAATGTGAATGCTCAGTGAAGAAGATTATAATTAGTTATAACTTGCATGAAGAAGGATGCTTAAGAGTTCTATCTAGCATTCGAGATGATAAGTTTCACCACTCTTTAGTTTTGAATTCGATCTAAAATTTGCCTTCATCCAGCAGAATCAACTCATGAGACAAATACAATAGTTGGACCACTTCTGAATCAACAATGCAGAAACCTTGTAATACATAGTGCCTCATGAATGAACTTTAAGCTTCTCACCTTCTCCCAATATTGATGATCAAACATGGAGTCTTTTGGCCTCATGCCCAACTTCTGATCCCATTAAGCTTGTCGAGGAATGACAGCTCATTACTAAGACTTTCTTCAAATCAACCTCTTTTTTAGAAGACTATCAAGGGCAATATAGTTTGTTGCAAATCTTGTTTGCTCGGGGCACTTCACGTCTCACACCCACATACCATGCATTTGCAACAACAAACATGATTGTAATGAGATTGATTATCACTGACCATTCAGATCAATGAACAACACCATCATACACCAATGTCTTCAATATTAAATCAATGCAGTGTGCTGCACATAGATCCAATCACAGTTGTATTTCTTCATCAACAACACCAATTACAAATATCATGATCATTATACATTACAATTTGAACCACATTTCCTTCTCAACTTCCTTGATAACGTCCTTGACAAACCATATATATACATTTAATGAAATCGCTAATCTTATCAGGCACATCAACATATTTGAGGAAAATTGTCTTCCCTTTTTGAATATACCATGAAATTAATTATGCTCATTTAGATTGAAACAGTCCATCCATCGCACATAATTGTACATCCATATGTCTCCCATTTCTCCTTTGCAAGATTGACATAAGCTTCATATGTTTGCCTTGTTTCAAATACTTGCTTTTGATTTCATCACGGAGATGGTGGTTCGATACTTATCCTACATATAATAATTCGAGAAGCTGGTTATTAAAACAATTTTCATATGGAGATAATAATGTCATTAGCTAAAACATAGCATTTCATATAGAGGAATGCAATGTAAAACATATTATATGGTGACAAACCTTAGCATTTGTGCAGCAAAAATGTATTCTTAAAATGGTGTGAGTCCAGCTTTTGAGGTGGAACCTTTTTCATATATGAAGAACTTGCTAATTAATCGATCCCATTGTTTCCTTGATTGAACCACCTTTGAACATATTTTTAGGCTTTTGTTTCCGATGAAGACTTGTATAATGATGAATTACCGTTACGTTGACAGATGAGTATCGCGAACACTTTGCCGATGTATAAGTCGCCGGTGGATCTTTGGTTGTGAAGACTAGCCCCTATTGCAATTGTACAAGAGTAAAAATCAACCCACATTATTTTTTGCCTTATAATTAGTGAAAAATAGATTAAGTGTAAGATTTTATTTTCTTTTGTCTCTCTTTCATAAATCACAACTAATCTCTGATTTCCATTCACTAGTTTTGATGCAAAATCTTTGGCTGCCAGCCATTCATCTTAGCTAAATGGGTGCGTAATAAGTGGAATCATATCACATCTTTCATCACACCTCCTCATAAATCATCATCATCAGTGAGATAGTGAGTGTTTTCCTCCCCCATTGTGCCTCGTAATTCATTTCATTTCTTCCATATAGTTACTTTTTTTCGCTTTTTAGCACACTTCTCTTCTAAAGTTGCTTCATTTTGTATTTTGCCGATGGCACATTTGAGCCTTGCCAGTATTTGAATGGGGATCGTGTGTGACAGGATGAAACTTTATAGCGAGTAATTCCACCGCACATGCTTAAACCACAATAATTACAAATTATTCCATTTTTATGTCCCTCTCAAGATTAACAGCCACCTCTGCATCGGGATCTCGCCTCCGCTTCCACTGTGTTCTATAAATATGTGATTTTGGGTACAAGAATAAAGATTTAAATTAATCAATAAATCTTTGTATATGATATCATTTATAATAACTTATTAACCTTATAATGTAATTAACATAAAAAGTGAACATAGTTTGTGTTTTTTGATCTCTGGCAATAATATAATTGAATAATCTGGAAGGGTCTGAGAATTTTACCAGCTTAAAATTTACATAAATTTTAACTAAATAAAATAAATATAATTGTTGACAGGTGTCATTGTCAGATTTATAAAACTAGACAACCATGAAGTATAAGGAAATATGGTCATGATGTAAAAGTGGTTTCAAACATGTATAGCTAAAATCAAGGTTAGTAGTGATAGAGTTTGGGAAAGATTGTATGACCCAAACTAACTATGTTTACAAATAATCAATATAAATTGTTAAACTAAAAATTGTATTATCAAAGTGTAAACTAAATCAAACTATGATTATAAAATGTGGATACCATTATCAAAAATCATTTTCCGAAACATTGCCATGACAAGTGACCATTTATGTGAAATGATAGGTTTGGAGTTATATAACTCAAGCTGCAACTATTGTCTGAAATAAATAAATATGGAAGTGAGTGGCTTAGGTGTATTTATCGTTATCAAACTAAATGAGAACTGTAGTGTAAAAATCTGCAGTTGTAGTGCAAATGTTCGACATTATGTAACCTAGTCAATATTGTATTGATAACAAAAAGGTTTGAAGATTATATGACTGAGAATAACTATTGTCTGAAATAAAGCCAATATGATTGTTATTTAAGAATTTACGTTATCTAAAGGTATAAACTTAAAATAAGAAAATATAGTATAAAAAATAGCAATTATAGTAATGTTTCAAACATTCTTATAACTAAAAAAATATTATAATGAAAAATAACTGAGTTTGAGAAAGATTATATAGCTTCAAAATAACTATTAATACAATAAAAATAATATAATTAATTAACTAAAATTATATTATCAAAATTATAAAACTAAAATAAAACTATAGTATAAAAATATATATTATAAACTACTTCAAGCACCAAAATAAAACTAATCAATATGCATAAAAACAGGTAATGAACGAAGAAACATGCCTTAATTCCCAATGATCTTCAAAAGTGGGGATGAACAAATAAAAAGGAATTATTTGAGTGAAATAGAAGCTTAAGGTCATGGATGGATTGAGTTTGTAATAAAGAAGTATATGATTTGGTATTATAAAATTTTGGAGTCAAAATAGCATTCAGTTAATCAACCGTTGTGATTTGTTTCTAACCGTTGGATTTGATTTTAGTTGAAATCTTGTCGTTGGATCATCATATATCACGTTGAAATCATTCTGAACCGTTAGATCAAGCTTGATTTAAAATCGCTTGTTTGATGCAAGAAGCCTTCAGTTAAGTTCTTCAAAAACGAGGGACGAAAATATGGAATAGTTGGATCAAAACAGGGGAAAAAATCTGAAGGTCAAAAATCATCCAGAAAAATAGCCAATAAATCGGCGATTTTTTCAATTTATCGCCGATAAATCGGCGACATTTCCTCCCAGGGCGCTGCTCAACGCGTGCGGCATCAGATCTTGCCGAAAATCGGCGATTTTGATATTGTTCATTCGATTTTTCTATGGATATTTCATCGTTCCATAGAAAAACGAATAAATACTTGAAAATCGACGAAAAAACCGACTTTTGGTTCCCTGGGTGTGACATGAAGATGTGGAATGTTATGCACCTCAAAGGGTACTTCCATGATAAAGAATTATTCGTCTGACGTAATTTCTGGTCTCAATTTTTCATTGATGCGGGTGGGATTGATGTCTGACCAGGCCTAGTATGGATTTGATGCCCTAGGCCCGGTTCGTTACAGGCCCGGATTAGGAACGATGTCCTAGGCCAATATGGTTAATGCCCGATTTGGTTCATTCTAAACTTGGGTAAGGTTGATGTCTACCGCCAGTATGATGATGCCCCATTTGGTTCATTACAAGCGGGTAAGGTTGTGTCGCGATAGCCGTGTGATTTGATGACGGCTGGTTCCATTACAAAGCCGGGTAAAAGTTGATGATCTACGAGCGGTATGATTTAATGCCCGGCTGGTTCATTACCAGCTCGAGTAAGGTTGATGTCTGCTAACCGGTATGGTTGATGCTCGATTGGTTCATTACAAAGCGGGGGTAAGGTTAATCCTACCTTTGGTAGTTGATGCCCATTGGTTCATTACGAAAGCGAGGTAAGGTTGATATCCTACCGACCTGATACTGGTTGATCTTCAACTAGTTAATTTCATGGCCTGCCGGGTTGATTAGCGTCACGGCGGTATCAGTTGATGCCCGGCTGGTTCGTGACTTCAATTAGGTTGATGTCCTACGACCCGGTATATGGTTGATGCCCAAGCGATTCATTACAAAATTCTGCCGGGTAAGGTTGATATCCTACCAGGTCTGATATGATTGATGCCAGGCTGGTTCATTCAATGCGGGTAGGATTCGAAGTATGCTATTGATTGATATGGTTGATGCCAGTGCATTTTATCCTCAAACGGAGCGAGCGTTGAAGAGGGGGCCGATGAACGCACTTCATAGAATGTTCATCCCGACGATCTCATGTCTACTCAGGTGTACATCTCTTTTCTTGCTGACTAAAATTATTGATCATGATTAGATAAGATAACCATGACATCGGATCAACCAAACAACACATGCTTTATTCTAAGTCAACCTGTCTTTATTAAATGAGCTTGGTCTCAAACTAATAAAAAGCCAGGGAATACGGAACATAGGTGTAGGAACAAGAGCTCCAGAGCAATGACAAAATACAAGCCACTGGTTCCTTGAACATCGGGTTCCTCGATCTCCCCGATTATTGGCGTCTTATTCGTATGCAGATTTTATTCCCAAGCGTGAGGTCAGTTGTCTAGCAGTGTGTCTTAGGTCAGGTCATCCTCCGCAGGGAGTGGTCTTTTGGATTGATCGCCAGAGACTATTTCCTCGAAAAGATGTGTTGAAAAGAAATTATGGGTTTGTAGTTTGAGGGTTGGATTGGAGTAATTAATTAAATAGACTATTTTAAAACAAGAAGATGATTAAGTGGGTTTAGTAGGTTTTCCCTTTCACGTTGATCAGTAATTCCCGCCTCTTAGGTTTCAATCTCATACAAGAACGGTGAATGATGTGATGGAGATTTGCCGCTCTTTTAGGATGGCGATCGAGGATGTTAAACACTTGTTCAACAATTAGTCGGACTCTTAGCTTGCATTTGTGATCAAGTACAAGCGTGTCTGGGGATCTCTCGTTCACACGTTGTCAAGGATCACCCAACTAAGGTTTTTATAAAGAGTTTCTCTACAAGTGCTTAACATCACACAATCTCATTGAAGTATAAAGAGGAATTGAGGGTTATTACCTTGATCGGGTGAGTTTCCCATTAGAACCTGACATAAGAGATTAGAACTTCATTGAGATTATAAAAGCAGTCATAATTGATGAGAAATTATTCATAAAGGAACTTGAGAAAAGTCAAACTTCAATTCTGAACCAAAGAATCAAAAATACAATCTTGAAGGAGAAAGCTTGAGTTGTGTGATCTAATTGAAGGTTACATGAACTTGAAATCAAAATCTGCGAAGAGTGAAGTCTTGACCCTACTCACATAAACCCTAGCCTAAACTATGAGAAAGAACACTCTTTTTTTATGAAAATCAAAGCTGCCTTCTCCACCTTTCCTTTGAAACTTATGCCCTTTTCCGTGTGATCTCGAGTTGATGGTTGAAGGGCGATGATGCCCTTGCATTAGAATCGTATTCTGCTTTCAATTAAGTAAATCTTACATGTCGGTACCGGTACAGGTTAGTCGCGATGCTTGGTACCGTTCTGCTGCGGTGATTTTACGCCATAGAGTACTGTCACCCAGGATTAGAGAAGCGATGCCGTGCGAGGTTACCCTTGTTAATTCTAGCTTGGGTAATACGATGCGGTTTGAAGCGATAAGTACCACCTCTTACGCATTTCCAGCATTGTTGCACTTCGAAACTTCTGGCGATTGCCATCATCCTCAATGATCCATATTAGAAACTTTCGAACGAACCCTTATGCACAATTATGTATGAAACACAGCTTGTACAAGTCGAAACACGAAAAACAATTAAAGCATATTGCTTACTTACAAAATGTGAGAAAAGTATGACCCGAAGGTGCTAAATTCCGATATAATTATTGCTCTTTTGTGTATTAAACACACCCCCTAACCTGCATCTTGCTAGTCCCTAGCAAGATTTAAACTAGTGAACCTACTGGTTATGATGTCCAACAAATGCGCTAGGTGCAGTTAAGCTTTGCAAGTTTCTGAAAGGCGAAAGGTAAACATAGTACTTCAACTGACATAGTGTGCACTGTCGGCTCAATTAAAACCAAAACCACAGTCTCGAGCAATAAACATAACTGACAAACTATCATAAAACCAAGCTATTCATATAAAGGACCTTGGAATTGAGAAGAAAGAAAAGAGCCATGCAGCTTAGAAGAATGAAATGAGCGATATTATAGAGCGCAGGTTTAACATAACCACGTAACTACTATCTGAAAAGTGAGAGGCGACTAACACAGCTGGAAATCAAAAAGGTCTTTAAGGTTTGTAATGACCATAGGCTACACAATAGGGCAATATGAACAAAATGGGTGTTGGCATGAGCGTGGGTGAGTCTCTACTGTTGCCAACACCACCTAATCTGGCCTACTACAATGCTGCTACGCGATGTCCTCCCGGGTAGTACGTAGAAGAAAATGCATCCTCATCGGCGCGATCGAATCTAATCTCTGGGTCTCCCCTCAAGTCGGGAGAAGGGCATCTCAAAGCGAGGCTCTCCTCGATAAATGTGACTCTCGAGCCTAGAGCACAGTATTCCAGTTGTTTTTGTTTCCCCCAATGCATTTAAACCCACCCCTTAATCCGGCGGCTCCATTCTCTTCGGAGGATGTGCTCATCGGCAGTGATGACCCGAGGCGAAGGCCCCGGGAATAGCCACCCGGGGGATGTGAATTTGGGGTCTCATAACAGATGCGGCTCGGCTCTTGGCTCCGTTTGGCTTGTAATGGGCTGACCTTGGAAAAATTCTCTTTTCCTTAACCACTCTCATCCGCAAACTTCCCGCAAGATTTGTCACTAGAGATAGAATGAGACCTGTACTATTTTCAGTCGAAGACTGCAGAAAGTCCCTCATAACGCACCATATGACCAAGGCATAGTCAATAAGCTTCCCAGTCATCACCTCATATAAAAACTGAGTTTCTTCTTTGCTTGGATATTTCTCGTTGCCCTTTGGCCCGATTCTATCATGAATAATTTTGTTCATTGATTAATGCCCAAAAAGTGCAATTTTGAACCCTATATTAGATAGGTTTTGAGTGCTTTTTGCACATTAATCATGTCATTTATACCAATTGAAGTGTTCAAGTCTTCTTAGTACCACTTATTCCATTTAGAGGGTATTTTTGGTTGTTTTGCGGTATTTGTGCACTCTTGGGTTCCGATCTCAATACAAGGATGAATCATGAAGTTGGAATTCAGAGTCTCGGCCATCAGCAGCCCAGAATCAATGAGAAAACAAAGCGAAAGTGAAGAAAATTTTAAGCTAAGCTTGAAAATTTTAAGCTAAGGTGCGAATTTATGACCTTAGCGAAAAGATTTAGCAACCTTAGCCAACATAGAGCCCAAGCTAGACCCGTCCCCAATTTCGCTAGTACCATCTTAGCGAAAATAACTGATTCGCTACTCACCAAAGAATTTGGCTAGCTTAGCGAAATTTAGCTAACAGCGAGTGGCCATCCTTAGCGAAATTTCATGTTTCCCGAGCACGGTAATTTAAGCTAGTTGCGAAGTACGCGACTAGCGAAAATTGATGCTATAAATCATGCTTTGTAAATTAATGCCAAAGCAGCCTCAAACTTGGTGTATTACTTGGTGTCCTATAACTTAGCCAATTTTATAGGGTTTTTGGTATTTTCATACCTTAGGAGGCTATGTAGCCCTCTTGTTTTCTTAACCTAAGTAACAATTTTAAGCAACACAATTTTGGGGGGAGAGAAAGATATTTTTGTAAGTTTTCATTTTTGTACATAAAGTCTTTTATTTTAGGTTTTGCTTTATTTCTTTTCTACCTTCTCTCTCTTCTTTCCCTTACTTTCGGCTCTTAAAACCTCTTGAGGATGTGGCTGAGATGCTTGGCTAACCTCGCTTTCTTGAAGAAGGAAGGAAGCTAGCTTGGTGGTGCAGGGCATATGCATGTTGTCCTCTTGTACTAAAAGCTGCGGGTAGTGTATTTATGGCCCTTATATTCTCAAAACATGGTTGCATAACATTGAATGTTATTGATTTGGCCAACCTCTCCATGCTTTAGGATCAATGCATGTCGGTGAGAGAAATGCGTGATTCTTTAGATATGGTCTTTATGAGCCTCACGAGATAATATTTATGTTAGGGTTCTTCAAATTAGGGTTAAATAACATTCTTGTTATTATTTTGGCCAATACTCTCATGCTTTAGGATACGATTACCGCAATTGAGAGATGCATTGTTGTTCTTTAGATGGTCTTCTGAGCCTCTAAAATGATAATTTAATGTTAGGGTTTAAAAGGGGCCATAGCGCATGCTACGTATTGACTCAAATAGGAGTTGCTTCATGGGTGAGGTTTGCTAGTTAAATATAGATCTGGTTATGCTGGACTATACCAGGTTGCATGTCATACTTAGAGGATAAAGCAGAAGACTTGTTTGCCCTAACTTGCCAAGTTAGTGACCCAAATCTTCAAAGTTAACTTTTTCACCTTTTACTTTCAGTTTTACAATTCACGGTTCAAACCATTCCCAACGTTTTGAAACACAATTCCAAGAAGTCAAATAAAGCCTTGCAACCATGCGCTGAAATTGCAAACCATTTTTAGGATGAAAACCCGTCGTGTTAGGCCCTAGACACTATCTTTTGCAATAGCTTGACTACGCGATCAGTAAGTTTAGGTGTATATAGAATTTTGTTGATTTCGGCTCGATACTATTGTGGCACGAATCAAATGAGCGCGATTGCGAGGATGGTGCCAAACTACAAATGGTAAGAAGTTGAAGAGTACTTGTGATCCACATCGCAGTGAAGGTAACTGCCTACCTCTTTTTGCAACTCGGTTGCGGGAACTACCGATTTTAGCAATTAGCGATGGCGCATTGTTTCGATTTTGATTCGAGTTTCGGGTTTTCATTCGGTGTTTATTGTTAGTTAATTTTAATCTTTTTGCAAGTTGTTTGTTGCTCTTTGTTGTCTCTATAATTGTGTAACAACTGTGTATGCAACAGTGGGATAGGCTTCACATCAGTGAAATTTGCATAGAATCGATACACACTGGCCTAGCTAAGTCGATTGTACATACGTACCATGGATCCATACGAGAACAAATGAGAGCCAACCCGGGGAACCCCCGTGAATCAATGCCTATAGAACCATGAGGATCACATCCGCCCTCCTAGAGTTGAGGTGCCCCATCACACATCCTTACCTCCTGTGTTGAGAAGATGTGGGCTGAGGGCCCTTATTGTACCTCTGCTCCCACATATCATGGTAGCTGGAAAATGAAAATCTATACCTCATATTAGGATTTGAGGAGGTCATACACCACTACCTTTAAGGAAGGTGTGTTGGACATGGATTTGCTGAAGCTAAAAGCTATTTCCATTGACTCTCTAAAGGACAAGGCCAAGATTATGGCTCAGCTCATTGAGGCCTAGGGCCGTAGAAGTGGGCTGGCGCAGGCGAGAGATTCTGAAAGTTCTTCGGTGCTCATAAGACGATAATTTGAAAGAACAGAATTTACACCTTTGCGACTCCGGGATGGTGAGAGATTTTGCAGTGTTGGGAATGATTTGGCGGGCCGCCCGATTGCATGTCCACACCATGGGTTTGATACATGGATGTTGGTGAACCGCTATGGTAGTATATCTCTCTGCCATGAGAGCAACTTTTTGGAAGCTTATGTGTGGGGAGACTTTCTAAGTAAGCATCTGATGAAGCCTGTGGATTTTTAAAATTCGTGGCTGAAACTTCTAGGGTTAGGGATGAGCCTTACCACACAGAGAGAAATGGATAGGATGAAACCACCCGATCAACCTAAGGGGTGGGATGTATGCCTTTGTAGGAAGAAATAGAGATGAGAGCTGGGATTTCAGCCCTAGCAAGGAAAGTGGAGGAGCTTGAGAAAGCAACGACTCGAGAGTGTACGTGGCCGAAAATCTGCACGATCCAATCCGCACCAATTTAATCCCACATGCGCAGTAGAACCATGTCCTATGGCCCCTGCAGTGAAGGATTTGATTTCAAGAATGTGACAACGTAGGACAATACAAGCCTGACTTGTCCATGCTCATATGGTAATACCTACGAATTCAATTGGAGGAATCACCCTAACCTTGCATGGAGACCCAACCCCCCTGCTTATGTACCCAGGTGCCAAACCTCAGTTTGGTTCCCCCTCACAGTCACAACAACCACCATCCTCTTCTCCAGTAGAACAAGCCATATTAAATTTGAGTAAGGTGGTGGGCAACTTTGTTGAGATCGGAATCAATGTCTGACTAGCACCGAAAATTGATCTTGTAGAAAGTACAACTGAATAAGAATAGATGGGCTTGAGAGGCAATGCGGAACCGAGAAAATTGATAACCTACAGTATTCAATCACCAAGATCAACAAGTTGCTTGAGGTACAAAGAGAGAGGAGGTTTCATCACCAAACACTTCCAAATCTAAAGGGATTCATGAGGTAGGGTCATCCAACAATTCGGGAATGGATGAGGTTAAGGCCATAATAACCCTTAGAAGTGGAAAAGAGGTTGATCAACCTATGCCAAAGCCTGTTGAAGAGTCCAGGCAGGGAGAAGAATTGCAACCTGAGCATATTCTCCTAGAGGAGGATTCAATGAAATACCGTATACCACCTCCGTTTCCTGACACTTAGAGGAAAGAAGAAGAAGCGACCTTCAGCAAGCGAGGCATTCTTGAGGTTTTAAGGCAAGTGAAGGTTAACATACCTTTATTAGACATAATCAAACAAGGTACTGCCCATGCAAGCGCCACGAAAGAATCTTTGCACAATCAAAAGGGATTAGGCATTGAGAAGAAAGCATTTCTCCTTGAACATATAAGTGCCATAATCAAAGCGCAGAAATGCTGCGTCAAATAAAGATCTTTTAGGTCTGCCTGAGTTTGAGTCAATATTGGTGGGAATTGCATAGAAAGTCCTTGCTTGATTTAGAGCCGGTGTGAACCTAATGCCGTATTCGAATGCAAAGCGGCTAGGTTTAGGTGAACTTAAACCTACCAACATCACATATCATTGGCCGATAGATCAATTCGAATCCCTAAGGGGATAGTTGAGGATGTCTTGGTAAAAATAGACAAATTCTACTACGGTAGATTTTGTGGTACTTGACAGCGAACCAATTGCTAGTGAACCCAATCATGTACCAATCATCTTAGGAAGACCGTTACGGCCCTTTGCGATGCAATAATAAATTGCGAATGGAGTCATGCAAATTAACCTTTGGTAACACATGACCATGGAGTTGAACATCTTTCATTTGAACAACAAACATGAGTTGCTAAGCCGAAAATAAATTTACATTGAAGTTGTTTCAATTGATGGGTGTCGCGGGGAAAACAAAGTACCCGAAAGTGCAAAGGTGATCGGTGAAAATGAAGAAATTTTGGTCTTGCAATGACACCCATTTGCAAATTCGATTGATCAATTCCAGCCATCGGCAAGGACCACATCGGCAATTGGTGCTACGAAAACCATGGAGCCGATGACCAATGCATGAAGCGGGGAGATCATTCTCCTTATTCCCCCTTGCCAGGCGGTCGAAGTGAGCGGATTCGGTGTTTTCAAAAGCGGTGCAGTTCCATTTATTTTTACGTTTTAAGTTAATTAATTTTGTTAGTTTGATTAGTTTTCGAAAATTTTTAACTTAGCAGTTTTCATTCAGGTAATGGATTTATATATTATAGTACTTTATTTTGAATTTTTAATATTAGCATCATATAGTAAAATTTTCTAATAATTTTTATTTCATATAATTTTATTAATTAATTTAAAATTTTCATGATTTGAAGAGGAAGTCAATAGGCGGAGTCGCTAAGTATGGCCAATTTGGCCGAGGAAACGTTCGGTACTCTAAACGGTCTTATATGGCTTGAGGGGGTGTCAATGCCGCTTCACATTCCTTCCCCTCCAGTAAGCCTAAATCTTCCGATTTTTACCTCCCCTCCACGAGCCTTCAGCGCCGCTGACCACTTTCACGAGCTTCTTGCCCGAGTTCGTGTCGCGACAAGCGAAACCGCCGGCCCGCCTGCGCATTTACGCGAGCCTGCACCCGGGCTGCGCGGCCCGGAAGTTTCAGGTAGCCATCGCCGTTGTGCGCACCCGATACGGCGAGCCGGTGAGCATCCAGCGCCGCACTAGCCACGATTGTTCCAGCGCGGCTGAGCCTTCCGCTGCGGGATACCCGTGCCCTCGGTTGACTTCTTGGTGCCATTTGTCCCGGTGATCGATTATCGAGCCTTGTTTGGATTTAGTTCGAAGGTAGATTTTAGGCTTTATATCGGTGAGCCACGATTCGTTAACTTGCCGAGAGGGTTCGGTAGCTTCTGAGCTTCGGATCGGTACTACAGGGTCTCAGTTATATTTTCAGTGAGTTGAGCCCTTTTCCAGTATTTTATTTTGATATCAGTATGGTTCGTACTCGGGGTGGGTCGAGTCTTGTGAGGTGAGGTCGGTACTCGAGAGAGAGGCCACTAGCTCGGTCCAGTTCGGCATGCCGTCACCGGTCCACGGCGATCTGGAGGAAGCCTGCGGGATGCGGCGTTATCGGACCCGCGGGATGGGACCTGAGCTATCCTGTGCCCCGGAAGAAGTTGGAGGGCCGGCCCTCCAAGCGAGGCCAGCCGCACATCGGGTGACCAGTCATCATCCTCTCGGCCGCGGCCAGTCACCCGGTCGCATCGGCCGTAGGCGACTTCATCACCACGGTTGTCGCACGCCTCGGGATTAGGCCCACTAGCCGTGGGGAACCCGTTCAGGGGAATGTGCGACTCCACCCGCCCGAGAGTTTCATCGAGGAGTCATATTATGGCGATCAGCGGTAGTGACCCTAGATCACCAGGGAGTCTATGAGGTTGATCGAGGAGTATTCACTCCTACCTTTCATGACTCCCGGCCACGGTGTGTTATTATCGAGTGGTATTCTGAGTTCTACCACTCCATGACATCGAGGAGGAGGCAGTCCAGCATGAGCTTCGGAGTTCGGTGTAGATGGCGCCCAGGTGTGTACTGAGCATCAGACATTCGGCGACTTTGGGCTGCGCATCACCGTGCAGCCTTGGTGGAGGGATGTCTGAGGTGGGCTACCCGCCTCACGAGGAGATGGTCGAGCAACGGCGGAGACCTGCTGGCGGTCCGTGTTCTACGGGAGGCGACTCAGCCTCGAGATCTTGCTAATTGACCTTTGTTAAAGTGCGAGCCTATTCCTGCAGCCCAGCATTATGTGCGGAGGAGGGGGCCATCTGGGCGCTTTCTGGATCTCGGGGATTTTGGTTCGACCCCTGCGGTTGGTGATGGCTTCTCTGTTGCAGTTCGAGGAGAAGGTCCATCGAAGGACACGGCACAGCGAGGAGTCTTCACGTTACTTATCACGCGACTCACATGTTATGTTCTATAGGCATCACAGGATTCCCGGAGGAGCCCGGGCTAGAGATGAGAGATCCGATGCCCCTTGGTCATATTCATTAGAGCGGTGCGATGACTAGCGCGCGTCTTTCCGCATCTGACCAGGACGAGAGTGCGAGATCGAGGAGAGGTGAGGACCACCACACGGGTGATATGCACCTTTGAGCGAGGTGCGGAGGACTCCCATTCCGGATCGTTCACCTCGATCTCCTCGCCACTACATCGGCGTGCAGCGAGATACTCGGGCCTTCCTATTCAGCACATCATTCACGGAGTACATCCATGCTAGCTCGAGAGAGATAGTTGGTGTGATGGATGCCATCTGCTCACTTGCAGCTACCGCAGTACTCGAAGGATCGAGAGTTGGCCAGTGCCATTCTATCTTGACTCAGTTATGACTCATCACAGGTCTTCATGATGTGGTCGTGAGGAGCCCTGCTTGATGCGGCTTCATTGGATGTTACAGGCGCGTGGCGGCCGGTTCGACCCACCACCACCACCGCGCGTGATGAATTTGGTTGGGTTTCTTTTATGATTTTTTGTTTAGTTACCGGCACATCAATGCTACTAATTTTGTTTTAGGATTTATGTATTAGCCATAGTAGAGCGGTGATATTTTTGTGTTTAACTTTGTATTCATGTATTAGCCATTTTGGCTATATCAAAAGCTATTCGGTCTTTGTATATCACGGAGCTTTTTGCATATCATGTTTTGTGCCTTCACCTAGTGTAAAATGTTTTGCTTTTCAATTGAACAATTGGTGCTACAGTGGACAATTGAATTGCTTTGTGTTGGAAAATTGAATCTTGTTTGTCACTTATATGCTGAGACAATTCCATACTTGAAACAATTTTGATCACTTACGGTTCAACATGCTCAACAGAATTTCCCCTTTATCTTTAATTCACACAACGCACTCTAGATTATTTCAATAGTTTGTGAATTTGTTAGCCTCCTTTCACTTTGCATGTAAGCGGCCTTAGCGTGTTAGCGAGCTAGGGATAGTTTGTGGTACCACGAGTTGAAGGCCATTGTAGTCTTCCCGGAAAAGAAAGAAAAGCAGCGAGAAAAAAAGAAAAAAGAAAAGAAAGAAAAAAGAAAAATAAAAGTCATGAAGCTTTGTCTTGAAACCCGAGCACGGTCCGAGGGGTATATGGCTAAAACCTTTTGAAGCCCGATGCCCTAAGCCTTAATTGGTTGGGAGTCATCGATTTAGTGTTCGTTACATGGGTGGATAGGTGAAGTTTAATGACTTGTGGGTGCTTAATTTTCGAAGTCATTCGAAGTCCGGGGTGAAGCCTTTAGAGTTAGTGGTCAAGTGATCCTTTTGGCTTGATGCCCTAAACCTTAATTGGTTGGGAGTCATCGGTGGACCCCCGTTACACCGGACTTTGTGAAGTCGGATTTTAAGCATTGCACCCTACGATGTAGATGAATAAAGAAGAAAGAAGAGTGTAACTAACCACTATCTAGGTTGTTCGACGACTTAAGGCCATGTGGAGTGCTAGGTTGGGGGAGAGAACAAATTTTGCAATTTATTGGCTTAATACGGTTACAAAGAACCATTAGACTTGAGTGCATTCAAGGCGAGAATCATGGAACCAATTTTGACCTGAAATGGTTCTTGTATGGTTTTGATTCTTTCATTTCGGTTTTCAAACTTTGATGTCAATTTTTCAGTTTAAGGTAATGTTTATATGTACATAAACCTTTTTGAATAATAACCTTTTTGAAAATCACCATATGCATCTCATTTTTTTAGTTTTGCATTGCTAAGGGACTAGCAACGTTTCGGTTGGGGGGTGTGATTAATGCCCAAAAAGTGCAATTTTGAACCCTATATTAGAATGAGTTTTGAGTGCTTTCTTGCATTAATCATGTCATTATACCAGTGAAGTGTTGAGTCTTAGTACCACTTATGCCATTTAGAATATTTTTGGTTGTTTTTGCGGTATTTGTGCACTCTTGGAGTTCAATCTCAATACAAAGGATGAATCATGAAGTTGGAATTCAAGTCTCGACCATCCCGACTTCAGCGAGAATCAATGAGAAAACAAAGGCAAAGTGAAGAAAATTCGATGCCGATTGAAGAGCGGGATGAAACGGTGAAGGATCAACAATGCAGGAATTTTCGCTAAGCTTGCGAAAATTTTCGCTAAGGTTGCGAAGTTTTCGCTAGACCCATCCCAATTTAAACTGAGCACCACTCTTGGCGAAAATGGCGGTTCATTACTCCTGAGAATTTATTGGCTTAAGCGAGAATTTGGCTAACTAAGCAGTGGCCAAATCATAGCGAAATTTCATGTTTTTCGCTAGACTGGTAATTTCGCTGATTAGAATTTTTGCGACAGCGAAAATTGATGCCTCGTCATGCTTTGTAATTAATGCCAAACCGCCTCCAAACTTGGTGTATTACTTAATTGTCCTATAACTTAGCCAATTTTATAGGGTTTTTGGTATTTTCATACCTTGAGGAGGCCTATATAAGCCCCTCTTGTTTTGTAACCTAAGTAACAATTTTAAGCAACAATTTTTGGGGAGGAGAATATTTTTGTAAGTTTTCATTTTGTACACCAAAGTCTTTTATTTTAGGTTTGCTTTTATTTCAACTTTCTCTCTTCTCTCTCTTCTTTCCCTTACTTTCTGGCTGCGAACACCTGCTTGAGATGACAACTGAGATGCTTGGCTAAGCCTCCTTTCTTTGAAGAGGAAGGAAGGCCCCAGCTTGGTGGTGGGGCATATGCATGTTGTCCTCTTATTTTAAAGCTACGGGTAGTGTGTTATGGCCCTTATATTCTCAAAACATGGTTGCATAACATTGAATGTTATTGATTTGTGTGATCTCTCCATGCTTTAGGATCGAAGTACATGTTAAGTGAGAGAAATGCGTGATTCTTTAGATGGTGCTTTACAAGCCCTGCGAGATAATATTTACATGTTAGGGTTCTTCAAATTAGGGTTAAATAACATTCTTGTTATTATTTTGGCCAATACTCTCCATGCTTTAGAATGCTGGGTGCACGAGGTGAGAGATCTGTACATTGTTCTTTAGATGGTCTTCTGAGCCTCTGAATGATGTAATTTAATGTTAGGGTTTTAAGGGGCCATAAGCGCATGCTACTGTATTGACTCAAATAGAGTGCTTCATGGGTGAGGTTGCTAGTTAAATATAGATCGGTTATGCCATGGACTATAGGTTGCATGTCATACTTGAGATAAGAGCCAGGGACACTTGTTGCCACTAACTTGCCAAGTTAGTGACCCTAAATCTTCAAAGGGTGCTTTTCACCTTTTTTACTTCCGGTTTTTACAATTCTCGGTTTCCAAACCATTCCCTTGTTTTTGAAACACAATTCCAAAGTCCAAATAGAAGCCTTGCAGCTTCATGCTTGATGCAAACCATTTTTAGGATGAAAACCCATCCCGGTGTTGAATACTGTAGACCACTATCTTTGCGGTAGCTTGACTACCGGCGATAGTAAGGCTGGGTGTATATAAATTTTGTTGATTTTAGCTCTCAGCCTCTTGTGGCACGAATCATTCATCACGCATATTCAGGCTTTAGCTTCCCACTGGCGTAAATTCCTTAGTATAAAACCACGCCATGGCAACATAGTAATTACACACATAGCATAGCGAACAAATGGACATCGAAATCGATGGCCTGGGGTAAAGATCGTCCAGGCGAGGCGGACATCTTTTGTGAGAATGAGCTATCAAATCAAGGGTGATCTTTAATTGCTTACCGTACGGTGGTCTACAGTAGGGTATCAACCGGCTAATTTTCTCTCAATTAGTGTAAAACTCAGAACCAAGGTAGGTAGATACCCGCATTGCTTGACACTACCTGGCTCGAGTGCAGTAACTGAATAATGGCCCTGATAGGATGGGTGAACAAAAATGTGTCCACCTTCACCCCACACTTTCATAGTAGAAATCCCCTCCTTGCAATCGATTAGGCCCGTTTTCTGTTTTTGAATCGAAGCCTCGGCGGAAACATGGCCTCGATCTCCTCATCATCACTCTACGATACCTCGCCGCTCGGAAGATGATCTTTAGCTTTCCTTTTCCTTTCTTTATCGGATGTGAGGTGTCAGATTTTCTTTTCTTCACAGCCCGCTCCATAGAGGAGCTAGGCGCTTTGCCCTTGCCATAGATATGGCAAGAATAGCAATAATGGCAAGGATGGCTGAACACATAAAAAGCGATATCCCAAAATCCACGTCTCCATAAGTGAAATTTTGGCCGTGCCGGATCGAGATAAAAACCTTCTCCCATACCACGGCCAAGCCACTAATCCTACTTGAGCAAAATACTACCAACCCAAACCTGACCAAACAAATCCATGGAAGTCAATATAATACCACGAAATAACGCTCTCAATGAATTGCACAGGTGCCCTGCGTTAAAATGCGATGAGCAAGAAGAATCAGTGCGAGAGGTGGAAACAACGCGAGAGCAAGGCAAACTCGGATTCGCTTGTGTGAGAGGACAAAAGGGCTAGGGTTTTGTCTTCTAGAGAGTGGATGAGATGGGTAATGACAAGAGGTGCAAAAATGGGGTTAAAAACCCTAATTTGCCTAAAAGCGCCAGGCAATCGCAGAATTTTTACCGATTAGTCTTGATGCCGTGCAGGTTAACCCTCTGCCTCTTTTGCCTTTAGTGGTATCGATGCCAGTCAAGCGAATATAGTACACCCATTGTCCCGATTTTTCATTATATATATATATATATATATATATATATATATATATATCTATATATATATATTTTTTTTTTTTTTTTTTTTTTTTTTTTTTTTTTTTTTTTTGTAAATTAGAACAGTAGTGCCGTGTAAAAATATATCCTTTTTCGAATGCCTTCCGTCGGATCTCATTGCATGCTCATGTGCGCCCGAGCTAATTGTGTTCACGGAGTTTGACAATTGTACTTATGCTTTTTTGACACTTTCACACTTACCATAGGGCCGCGCGTATTTCTTGTGATCAGGGTTCCTAGGGTTCGAACCAAATTGGCTACTCAAGACTCAAGATAGGTGCAAGGGGTAAGTCAAAACGATTTCACAAAGTGTAACACAGAAATAATGGCCTTAAATCACTTTCCAGTTATGCATAGTGTTCCTCAGAGAATATGATGCATGTAGTTAACATGACATGCCAAAAATAATGCACGGCGAACATAGAGCGAATTAGAGCAGTGATGGTAAGTCCTGATATGAACATAGAGATTTTGTACATGCTTGTTATTGTGTAAATGCATTGAGATAGCGTGGAGTATTGTATAAGAATCCAGTGGCTACATACATTACAAGTCCGTACTATACCCAAAGAGCCACAAATCGAAAATTTTGCCATACCTTGAACATGTAACATGCGCATAGTTAGGTCCAACCGGTGTATGCCCACCTAACGAGAAACAAACATTGTCCCTCAATGCACATAAGGTACCCCACAACCAAAGTAAGCGGTGAGAAATAACGGAGAAGCGGGGGGTTAAGCGGGTCGTTGTCAATTTTTTATTTTTTATTTTTATTTTTGTTTGAAAAGCAAATGAAATAAAAAAGCGAAATAAAATGCAAGAAAGAAAACAAAAACTATATACAACAAGGTCGGATCAATTTACTGGAAGGGAGTATCTTTGGTAGAGCGGATCTCTGGGTCCTTCTTTCACGATGGTCAAAATGCTCGAGAAATGGCTTTAAGCGGTGGCCATTGACTTTAAAGGATTTCCCATTATCGATTTTCAATCTCCCGCTTCACCATATGGGTAAATTACCTTGACAATGAGCAGGCGATCCTGCGGCGGAGTTTTCACGGAAACATGCGACGAGTATGCAGACAGTACCTTTTGGTTAGGTTCAAAAGTTTTCCGCGCAATGGACTTATCATGGAACAGCTTGAGCCTCTCTTTGTAAATCCAGGAGCTCTCATATGACTCACGCCTCAATTCCTCAAGCTCGCTCATCTGCCTTGATGCGCTATTTACTGCTTTGATCAAATTAAAATTAAAAGTTTTAATAACCCAATATGCCCTGTGCTCCATTTCGACCGGCAGATGATAAGCCTTGCCATAAACAAGCCTATAGGTTAAAATCAGTACGGTAAGCCCAAAGAGCATCAGTAAGTCGAAGCGACCAATCTTTGCGATTTGGGGCAACCGTTTTTTCCAAAATGTGTTTGATCTCCTGCCTTCAGTCGGCTTGACCATTGGTTTTATGGGTGGTATGCGTTGAACTTTATGGTGACTCCATACTTTTCAACAAATTCTCAAGAACGTTACAAAAATGGAGTCCACCATCACTAATAATTGAGGTCCTCAAAGCGAGAAAAAATGTGTTCTTTTATAAATTTTAAAACAACTTTGTGGTCGTTAGTTCTCGTTGGAATAGCCTCGACCAGCCGACACTTTATAGTCAGCAGACAACAAAATGTAAAAAGGTACCCACAAGAAGGAAAAGGCCCATAGAAGTCTATACCCCAACGGTCCGAAGATCTCAATATTGATTAAAATCGGGGTAAGAGAGGCATCATCGTTCCGTTTTGACCCCTCTAATTATTGGCACCAAAAGCGCGAAGTTTGCAAAATTCAAAACAATCTTTAAACGATGTAAGCGAGTAAAAACCAACACCGAGGTACATCTTCTACATTTTCCTTACTAAATACCCTCCACAAGCTTCTAAATGGAAAAGGTGAGTATCCCAGTTGCTCATCGTAGGCACACCTTCTCATCAATTGGTCTGGACAGTATTTAAATAGATATGGATCATCAAAATAATATTTCTTAATGTCCGCCAAAAATTTCCTTTTTTGTTGAGAAGTCCATTGGGGTGGGATTTGACTAGTCACTAAGTAATTTACTATGTCGGCGTACCATATAGGCGGTGAGCAAGAGTGGTGCTCTGTCCCGGGAAGCGTCTATGGAGTGCATATGAAGCTGGATTGGAACTAACCGAGATAAGTGGTGGCTACCCCTCGACCCACATTTAATAGTCAGGTTGAATTGCGCTGAGGCGGATCCACCTAGTCAACCGAGGCTTGGTATCCTGCTTAGAGAGCAGGTACTTCAGCGCTGCGTGATATGTGAAAATGGTTACAGGAGACCCTACAATGTATGACCTGAACTTTTCTAAGGTAAAGACGACGGCTAAAAACTCTTTTTCAGTAGTTGTGTAATTTGCTTGAGCGGAATCTAGAGTCCTGCTGGCATAGTAGATCATAAAAGCCTTTTTATCTTCCCTTTGTCCTAAAATAGCCCCTATAGCATAATCACTAGCGTCACACATGATCTCAAATGGAAGGTTCCAATTAGGAGATCGCATGATAGGAGGCGACACTAACATAGTTTTGAGTTGCTCCAGAAGCGACCTCCTGAAGCACAGTGATGACCATGCGAAAGGGACATCCTTGGCAAGCAAATTGCATAAGGGATGAGCTATAGCACTGAAATCTTTTATGAATCTCCTATAGAATCCAGCATGTCCCAAGAATGACCTTATGTCTTTAACACACTTAGGAGTAGGTAAGTTGGAGATCAACTCAACTTTGGCCTTATCCACCTCGATTCCATTTTTCGATACTATGTGGCTTAAGACAATCCCTTGTGTCACCATGAAGTGACACTTTTCCCAATTTAAAACAAGGTTCTTCTCTTGACATCTCTCTAAGACCTTACGTAAATTCTCCAAACATCCCTCGTATGAGTCACCAAAAACTGAGAAATCATCCATGAAATTTTCCAAAATGATTTCTATCATATCACTGAAAATCCCCATCATGCACCGTTGGAAGGTTTCGGGTGTGTTACATAATCAGGGGCATTTTCTAAGGCAAAAAGTGCCAAGAACCAGTGAATGTAGTTTTTCTCTTGATCTTCTAAAGCTATCTCAATTTGATTGTACCACAGTATCCATCAAGAAAACAATAAAATTATGCCACACCAGCTCTCTAACATTTGATCGACAAAAGGTAAGGGAAGTGATCCTTCAGTACGCATTAAGCTTCCTATAATCTATGCACACCCTCCCAGCCGGAGGTGACTTGCAGTGGAGTAGCTCATTATTTTCATTTGCTACCACAGTGACTCCAGATTTCTTAGGGACTACTTGAGTTAGGCTGACCCACTTGCTATGCTTTTAATAGGGTAAATGACACCTATGTCCAAGAGTTTTAAGAGCTTTGCTTTCACGACCACTTCTTTCATTATTGGGTTAGAGTCGTCTTTGTGTGTGTCTAGAGGTTTAACACATCCCTCTTCGAGTGAATCCTATGTGTGCAGATCAAAGGGCTAATTCCCTTAATATCTGCAATTGTCCATCCTAGGGCAGTTCGGTGGGTTCTCAATATCTCCAAAAGTTTATGTCTTGGTCTAACTCTAAGGAGGAAGATATGATTACCGGAAACGTTTCTTCTACCCTAAGGAGAATATGAATATTTGAGGTGTGATGAGTAAAGGGTTTCAACTCAGAAACTAGGTGGTCTCTCTTCCAAGGTAATGCCATCCTCAATCGGTGGCAATGGTTCAAATTTAGGTGCCCATCCATTCACTTCAATACCTCATTTGTGTTCAATTATGGAGTGTAGGAACTCACAGACTACGATGTGGTCACCTGCTACATCCCCGGTCGGACTTCTGAGGAAAGACATGGCGGATCATCATATGAGACATTATCTAAGTATTCTGCACGAATCAACCATAATTTACCTCACAAACATCTTCCTTATCTCCCATTTCATGATAACATTAAAGATTATTCAAATTAACGGTCATGTTGCAAATGATAGTGTCATTAGGCGCATAAAGTGTATGATGGCATTAGCGGGTTGCGAGAGCCAGTCTACCAAGAATCAGCGGGAGTGAGTTCCTTGGTTCACACAGGTTAGTGTCAAGCATAACAAAGTCCACGGGAAGTAGAACTTGTCCGCCACCAGCCCATCCTTCATAATCCCTCTAGGAATCTTCACTCTGATCGGCTAATTGAAGTGATGGTTGGCTCCCAATTCTCCCCAACCCTAAAGTCGACATATATGCGAGTAAGGCAAAAAATTAACACTTGCTACCCCTAAATCCACTAAAGCATGTCTAACTTTGAATTCCTTACCACTATGGAAATAGTAGGGCTTCTGAGTCTTTGTATTTTAGAGCGAGTGTTCGAATCAATGAGGTAGATTGTCCGATTATAAATGCCTCCTTATTGACACTAGTTTCCTTTTACCGTGCACAAATCTTTTAGAAACTTGGCATATGTGAATTTTCTTAATGGCATCTAGTAAAGGAATGTTCAATTTCACTTGTTTGAACAACTCATAGATCTCAGAATGATTGTTCACTTTCTTTGGGGCTCTCAACCTATGAGGGTATGGAGCTGGAGGGATATGGGTAGCCTTGTCTTGTTCTGGCTCACCATCAATAATATCTGGCCTGGGAACATGAGGCTTGTCTGACACCTCATCATCTCAGAGCTAGTTCACTTTTGAAAACTCTTGTATTGATTCATGGTTTGAATAGTTTGTCAGAAATTACCTTACCGCCGAAGAGTGGTGGCCGGCCATACAATGTTCGAAAGTGCCCTCGCCCGGACTGAAACTCCCGACTTATTTTGACCTTGGGGGTTTTGGATGGTTTGAGATGGGAGTTTCCCTTTTTCTTGTTGAAAATTGCCCATAGAAGAGGTTAGCTTAGTGATTTGGGATCTCACATCATTCAAACGGTTCGGTCTCTGTGTTTGTGGATAGTTAGTGCATCTGCTTGTGTCACAATATCCTCCCGAAACTTCTCTTATGTGGAGGTTGATAAAGTGGTTGGATTCCCTTGATTTGATGGATGAAAACCTTGATTAGGTTTCACAGGAAATCCTTGAGGACCTTGATTCTGAATTGGAGGAGCTGGATTTGAAAAACCTTGGTTTTGATAATTGGGGCCTTGATTGTTTGGCAAGTTATGTGGGCCTCCCTCATTTCTCCAACTAAAATTAGGGTGCTTACCACGATCACGGATTATATGTTTCGGATTATGGAATTTGAAAGGTTTTTTTCCTTTGGTAGTTAAGGAGCATTAGCTTGCTCTGTTGAATTGTGCTCCCTTAACTTGCGAGGAAGGTTTGAGGCGGGTTAATAGTCACAGTGGGTAGGGTCATCCGCCAAAATGATGTGGCTCTCACTCTGGGTCAATAGTGCCAGGGTACTTGAGGGCACTAGTTACCTCGTTCACCTTTTCAACTCTATAGCCTCAACTTGCCCATTAAATTGGCGATTTTTGCTTGCAAATCATCATTCTCTCTTAAGTGATGGATTCTCTCCTGTAGGTGTACTATGCACTTTAGCGTGTCCTAAGAGTATTATTAGTTTCCCATGTTCGAGCATTTTCTGCTATGGTGTCAAAGAATTGAATTGCCTCCCTCGCATTTTTCTCATAAAACTCTCCCGCACACATCATTTGGATGTATTGTTTATTATTCAATGATAGTCCTTGATGAAAATATGCACTTGATTGTCCACGTCAAACGTGATGAGGATAGCATGGGAGATCATATCTTTCCCATACCCGCAGCAAAAAAGAGTTCACCCGGCACCAGGGAAAAATTTTGAATTGCTCGCATGAGAGCATTGATACGTGCGGGAGGGAAAAACTTGTTGAGGAATTCATTTCGCCATGCACTCAATGTAAAGATTGAATTGGGTGCAAGCGAAGATGAAACGATTTTGGCGCCTCAGCTAGAGGCAAAGGGAATAGAACCATACAAATTATGTGAAGAGGTGATCCGGTGGAAAGAAATGCCGCGCAAAGCATCTAAGTCCTCATGAATGAATGGGGTTCACCGAGAATGGAGCCCCTTGATACAGTGAAAACGGATCATCTTCGACTTCATGAAATTGGTGCCTCTTCGAGGAAGGCGAATACATGGAAGTTTATTATGGTTCTTTGAGGTTGCAAAATCTCGGAGAGTTCTTTCCACATTAGGGTAAAGGAGCAAAGAAACTTGATATTGATTACAACGATAGGTAACATTTCCCATCTGTTGGTGTTATGGAGGTTCATGGAGTCCTTATTGGGTTAACATCATATCATGAGCATTTGATTAAACAGAGGTTGTTGACTCCGGGATGGTCCATTTGAGGTGTAGGATTCTCTTGAAACAATGGACTTAATATGGGTTCTTCAGAATTTCTTGGAGATACAATTCTTACAAGTCGGTGTTGCTCGTTGCGAGCCCAAACCGACATGCACTAATCCTACTCCTTCGGCGAGCACTACCTAGATTTCTCACAAACAAATTAAAGAAAAGTAGAAACGTGCCGGATTTGCAATGCAATTGCAAATTACGCCTCTAACTCCTCTTCAGATCAGCCGGATTGATGGCCGCTCATGTGACGCGAAAATGCCGTCTTAATCGTAATACGGAATTTTATTCCCAGCGTAGGAATTGGGTTGGCCAGCATTGCTGTCTTTGTTGGAGTCCCGCGGTCATCTCCCGCAGGAGTGGTCTTTTTGTAGTTGATCCTTAGTAGCTATTCTCCGTGATGTGTATTTGAAAAGGAAATTATGGGGTTGTGGTTGGTTGATTGAAGTAATTAATTAAATAGTATTTTAAAACAGAAAGATGATTGATGGGAGGTTTCACTTTCCACGATTGATCAAGTAATTCCCACCTCTTAGTTTTAATCTCATCTAGACCATTGATGAATGGTCTTAATGATTTTAAACTTTAAACGCTCTTTAGGATGAAAAGATCGAGAAGGTGTTTAAACACTTTGTTCAACAATTCAATTCAGACTCTTAGCTTGCATTTGTAGGTCAAGTACAACGTGTGCGAGAGTCTCTCGTTCACACGTTGTCAAGAGGATGCCCAACTAAGGTTTTATAAAGTTTCTCTATAAGTGCTTAACATCACACAATCCCATTGAAGTATAAAAGAGGAATTGAGGGTTATTACCTTGATTAGGGTGAGTTTCCCCCGTTAGAACCCCAGCATAAGAGATTAGAACTTCATTGGGATTATAAAACAAGTCATAATTGATGAGAAATTATTCATAAAAGGAACTTGAGAAAGTCAAACTTTAATTGCAAAACCAAAGAATCAAAATACAATGCGAAGGAGAAAAGCAGTTTGTGATCTAGCGAAGATTTACATGAACTTGAAATCCAAAATCTGCAGAAAAGTGAAGTCTTCAACCCTACTCTATAAACCCTAGCCTAAACTATGATAAAGAACACTCTTTTTTATGAAAACCAAACCCTAGGAATCAAAAGCTGCCTTCTCCACCTTTCCTTTGGCTTTTATACCCTTTTCCATGTGATCTCAGAGTTGATGGTTGAAGGCGATCGTACCCTTGCATTAAGTCGTATTCCTACTCAATTCCACGTAAATCTTACATGATGCAGAATGCGGGTTGGTAGATGCCGTGCCATTTTGCTCTTGGTGCTTTTACGTATGGTGGAGTGCCGTGCAGGTTGGCCCGCTGTTGGTCTGGCAGGGGTACCGGTGGGTTTGAGCGATGCCGGTACATACCTCTATGCGCTTGTTCCGACATTGTTGCACTTCGACTTCACTAGCGATTTACGCCGTCATCCTCAATGATCCATATTAAACTACGGAACCGAACCCTTGTAACAATTATGTATGAGCACGAAGGCACATGCAAGTCCAGAAACACGAAACAATTAAAAGTACCTATTCTTATACAAAATGTGAGCAAAGTATGACTCGAAGGTGCTAAATTCCGATATAATTATTGCTCTTTTATGTATTCAACAATTATTCCACCCTGCGGAAGAATCGGGGCTCATTGCAGGCCCAACACAGGCGCCGGGGAGATGCTACTTTGCCTCGCTAATGTCGTCTCAAGGCTGCGGTGGGGACCTCCCTCTGCTTGCGATCATTCTTCGCTAGAGGCGAACATTGATGAGTCGCGACTTGTAAGGGCGACACTCGGGAGAATCAAGGGATTAAGAGCTACGGGTGGTAATGGCTTAGACGTGTTGCATCCGTACGGAACCACAAGTTGACTTCCTCTAATATTATGTGCGAAAGCACAATAGCATGCCATGTAGTTGAAGATCATGTCAAGCCTCCTCACAGGGCCTTTTTTCTCTTTAAGGGCATGTGCGGCGGACATTTCATCTTTGCTGGTCTGGCTCTGGGAGGCGAGAGAGACTCGCTCAACGGCGGACGGCTAGCCTGGTCTTCCGCCTTCGCCTAGCCTCCTGCCCGATTGCCCGGGGCATTTGGAACCCTGAGCGACTCGGACTCCACCTTCGCCACAGCTCCTCATCGCATCGCATCCATGTAGGCCATGGGCGTCAGAGTGGCAAGGCGCATCTCTCTCTGCCTCAGTTAGGACCTGTCCTCAGTTGTTTCTTTGGCCTCACTCTCCCCAAAGTACGGGAGCTCGACTGGCTTCGACTAAGGAAGCACTTCCGGCGCCACGTGGTCGAAGCGACCAATAAAGCATAGAGCTACAACCTCTCCGCATCACTCAGCCGAGACTGGAACTCTCGATACTGGTAAGTTATGTTTCGGATAGCCATAATAACCTACAAAAGAACGCATTATAATGAGGCAATAACTCGGAAGTGATACTAGAATAGTGCATAGCAGTTATAAACATACCAGCTCCATCGACTAGACAAAGTTACGGTTACGTATTAACATGTCGTCTTCAACCACCTGCTTGATTTCATCCTTACAAGCATAGGTAGGGACTGAGACGACATATTCTTCACCCTTCCCCTTAGCCCGAATAGCTACAAGCATCTAAAGTAGTGTCATTCTGTTGGGTGCATATGACGTTCGGGATTTGCCGATTAAGCGGCTTCCGAGGCGGTGGTTATCTCTGAGCGCCCCAGCCCGGGCGTACTTCACTCCATAGGGGCTTTGGCCTGTGGAGGAATGTAAGAGGGGCCAACGGCGGCGGTTGGGAAGCGCTTGGCCTACTCTGCCGCCTAGCCGGGTAGAGAAATATAGCCATGTCAATCCACTCCAAGGGAATGTCTGCTGGACTCTGCATGAGTTGGCGGAGGCCTCTCACCAAATCTGCGGCGTGATCTCGAAACCGGTGGCCGCGGCCATCTTAAGCAAGTCAGAAATGACATAGCTTAGCATCTAAACCCTCACCCGGTTGTTGACTAGCCTCATCAACCACGGAGGGATACTCATGGTGCAGAAACTGGCTGGCACCTCGTTTGGCAGCACGTGCGGCAGAAGTTCCTCGCGAGATCGACCATATCTGTCCTCACTCTCATTCCTCTTCACTAGCAAGGGGGCGACTAGATATTGGGGAAAGCCAAGGGATAAAATCTTCCACCCCCGCTCCAAGTCTTTTTACGTTCGGGCCACTTTGCCCTTCTTAGATGCTTGTGGGCGAGAGACGGGAGACCCTTTTTGTACAATAGGGAGGGCTCGAAGCGGCTACCCATATAGTCCGCTTCTGTAGATGGCAGGGAGACAGGGGCTAGAATCCTCCTAGCCAAATAAAGGCTACTTTCGGTAGGATGCGAAGTCACGGAAGGTGCCCTACCAACCATCTTGATCTCGGAAGTCTGGGCTAGAGACGAGAGGCCCGAGGCTAAATTCAAGAGATCAGTAATAACGTAATGCTCACCCTCCACTATTTTTGTGGGAAGAGGGCATGGAATAACTGGAATAATGTAGGGAGATGGACTATAACTCGACTCACGAAGATTCCTCGTAGATAAGAGGATTTCGTGATGCTCTTCCCGCTCATAAATCTCTAAAACTTGGTATATACCGTTGGCTTTCTCCACCGGTTTACGGTGAGCCCTCAGGTTTTCCTGCCTGAAAAGAATATATATATTTATTAATAAGATGCATGAATATAAAGGATATACGTGTAGAAATGCACCGACATACAAATCCCACAACATGAGCACACCGGGGACCTCATGCCGAGTCCTCTAGCCGAATCCACGCCCTTCGCCTTGGTCTTGGCGAGTCGGGAGTCTCGTAACAAATTGCTGACCGGGGCTCTGGCGAACATGTGGATGGGTGACCTGCATTGTCCAGGGCTTCCAAGGTATAAATGAAGCAAACCTCTACCAACGAAATATCGGTTAGTACCAAGGAGGTTGACCTGCGCACCGGTTAGGATCCTAATAGCATTCGGATGGATAGAAGCGGGCGCTCAGGAGAAGTACGGCTTGCTACTAGAGATGAAGTGGAAACGAGCTCCCGGTACAAGGTAACTCGGATAGAAATACACTCACAGTCGTCTTCCTCGTTAACAGTGGATTCGGTCCTTTTAGGGGGGGGCGTGTGCGGAAACTCAAAATCTATATTGCTAGGAATTTAACAGTAGGACCTCAACTCCTCTATGGACATGGGGAGGCAATTTGTTCTTGAAGCGTATCCGGCCCCAGGCCTCATACTGCACCCGGCGACTAGTGGAAGTCTCTTCTTGAGCCTCTACATGCATGCGTAGACGGGACAACAACAGAAGGAGAAGAGAAAGGAGAATCAATTCCATGCCATAATATCAAACCGATAAAAGGGCGAGAACGCACACGAACCTACGGACAGACACCCCAGGATTTACAAAGCGTGTCTAAAAACACCCTCCTATGTTCTGTGCATTTGGAAACATGCCGGCAACTAGAATCTAACGTATCAAAGCGAAACCGGGAAACTACTTGAAGAATATAAGGGAAACTTACGGCGGAAGAAAATCGAGTAAAACCTGCCTTGGCCTTTGAAGTATCGGCGAAGCTCTTGGCGGAGGCGAAAATGAATTGTAAACACGATGGGGCCAGGTGAAATCCAGTTATGACTGCTAAGTATAGGCGTCTAGCACCTGCGGCGCATTAAATGCATCGTTGACTCATCACCCTCTAAGCAGATTTGAATCATGCGAGTGTGCCCGCCTGAGGAACAATAAATGAGTGTGGGCGGGTTCGTGAGCCCCAGGAAACTGAGACCCTTGTGCACTCCCGATGGGCGGGCTTGGGCCGAACAACGACTAGGTCGGTCGGGGAATCGTAGGGCGGAATCCATGCTGAAAATTCATGAAACACCATAACTCTTGTCCTAAGGGGTTAGTCCATATTGATGACCAGTTAGCCAAGCACGATAAAAATAAGGCGAGCAAAAACACAAAAATTTCCAGAAACACAAATTCATTAAGTACACCAAATGGCGTTCAAAGTACACATAACCCATACGGGGTACGGCGAACTAAGACAATTACATGTTCAAATGCGGGGCTGAAAGGCGAGCCTAAGAAAGAGGAAGTAGAGAAGAGAGCTGAAAAGTGAAGAGAGGCTAGAAAGATATGAAAAGAAAAGCCCGAGCCGCCCCTCTTGCGGATACGATTAAATCTTTTTGACAATGCAACAAGGGGCATACTCAAGAGGGGCTTATCATTGGTACATGGATATATAAAATTTCATCGATTTGGAGGGGTGTTCTTGGCTCAGGAGGATTTCCATCCAGGATTTCGGTTTTCACCCACATGGGGACATAAAAGAGCACCAAAATATACTCTGCAAAAGCAAATTAGCACACTTTCCGTCGTTCCTTGTAGCCTCGAACCGACCCACATCAAACATCACATTGACCAGGGCAATCGGAGCGGAGTAATTGGCGGCATCGCTAGTGTCTGGCCATACATCCGCCGAAGAAGCTTCAAAGCCGGCCCGGTGACATAAAGGAATCCATCAGATTCGACATAGGAGTTCACGACATGTGGAAAATCCCAAAAGCCGTGTTAAATATGTTCCCAAAAATAGAAAACCCCTCGGAAACGTGCACGTTGGAACACGCAAGCATTAAAGGTCCCCGTTCCTGGCACCACCGGCCCAGTCGAGGGAATATGATATTTTCATCAGGAAGGCGTGTGTAGCCGCAGGCCCCACCTGGGCGGACGAAGGGGCTATGAGAAGCTTGCTAGGGACTCTTTACCTGCACTTTTTCGAGACATTGGGGATCGAGTCTTATAAGCGAATAAATATATCATACTCAAAGGAAATACAAAAAATAAAACTACCACCACAGTGGTGTTTATAGTGTCAGTACATACAGTCCCGAGTCCCATTTACATACGCCTTCAGCGTACACATTTACATTTACATAATCGAGAGCGCGAAAACCTCACAGTGATGGACCCTACAAGTGTCTTTGACGACGGTATCACGAGAATCGCGGGCGTCCTCCTCTGCCTACCGCAATTAAAACCCATGCTAAACAACGGCAGTGCAGAATCATATGACTTATACGTATACATGCATTAATATTCTATTACAGTAAGCATTTAACAATAGCCGGATATCTGATGACGGATGTCTCGAATTTTCATGAATTCATATAACAAACTAATACACATACTTGTACTATAGTAGACTTATACTTATTCGGATCTCACGTAGAATTCTGAGCTTATATACGGAGTACGTAGGTACTACGAACTTATACTTATCTGAAGGTACCCGTAGGTACATTCGAGCAAGAGCGATATACATTACTTTACTCTTATTCATCATTGGACTCTTATCCTTATAACTATTAGACTATCTAGACCGAGTAATAAGAAATGAGTAGAATAAGTACTTTCGAAGAATCTTGTACGGTACTAAGGGCAATAGCCTGGCGGGAGTGCCGAAGCACTAGTTAGAGACGATGCACGCACACGTAACGAAGTGTCTTAACCTTCAGCGAGGATTAGCGAAGCAACGTTCGGCGATGCGCCCGTAAAAAGTGTCGTAGCACTAGCGGGGAGTGCCTAAGCACTGTCGAGCGTGCGCCGCGTAACAAAAGTGTAGTAGCACTAGTAGGAGTGACAAAGCCAGCGATCGAGAGGCGTGCCTACCCGCATTAGCGAGTGTCGTAGCAGCCCAGCGAAGTCTTGAAGCACTTATGTAGACGATGCACGCCGCGTAACAGAAGTGTCGTGTCATTCAATATCTGGTCTTAGGCATTCCTACAATTATATGTGTTCAGGAACTTACTATCTTATCATAGGGGCATTAAGTTTGCCCACATCGAATTCGCTTCTCCTCGGCGGCAAGGTACGGTACATTTTTCACTTAGTTTCATTCTTATTTGAACCCCCACTAGTCATTTATTAGGGTTCCTATACTATCGGTGTACGAATTTGGGGCTTATCAATGCACAAATACAAAAATCAGGGCTGCCGGGAGCATTAGTACCGGTACCACTTTGATCGGTACTGGTACCAACCCTGTTCTATAAGTGGGTACTGGTACCACTTTATCTTGGTACCGGTACCATTTTGGTTCTATTAAGTGGTACCGGTACCACCCCTGTTTAGGTTCCGGTACCGAATTTCAGGATTGCCTAGAAATGGCAGATTTCATGCCCTTTTTCTGAAATTCCACCAAAATCAAAAGGGTACTTGTATACTCTTTAGAAAACATCTCCAAAATGGTTAAGTAACCCGAAAAACTTGAACATATAGATTAATTAGGGTTTTTGCCAGAAGCCAAACTCAAGTCTTGTAGGGAGTGGGTTAACCGTAACACCCAAACATGTATCTCTACATCATAACAAGAATTCATCTTTGCGGAAGGATTCCATACTCAACAAGTACTCACTCTTTAACACCTCAGAGCACAGCTCAGGAAGCTAGATCGAACCCCGAATCCATACCCCAGGCACCCCGTACCTATTGATTCCTCACAAAACTTAACAAGTTCCATACCAGAAGAAATATAGAAATCCATACCATAGAAATCCTTACCTTTCTTCTCTTCTTTTTCCTTCATTCTTCCTTCTCTTCTCTCTTCTTCTTCTTAACTTTCTTCTTTTCTCTCTTCTCTTGCTTCTTCTTTTCTCTCTTACTGCTCCTTAGCATTTGCTCTCCACTTCTTAGACCGAAAAATAGAGATATTTTTGTTTCATCCCCTTTTATGATAAATTTTTTTATTGCACTTTGGTCCTCATTCTCTCCTTTATTTGACAAACAAGTTATGCATATTCCACTTTAACCTATAATCTTCTTATCTTATGACTTTTATATCCTATTTTGACAAATTACAAATTTACTCTTGTATCTTGTACAAATTCCGAGTTTCTAAAATTTCTAACTTAACAAAATAATAATTTTGAAAAATTTCTAAATGCACTTATAATATACCCTAATTATGTTTAAAAACAACTAGGGTGTATTTCGAGGTGTTACAATTCTCCCCCCCTTAAAATAAATTTCATCCTCAAAATTACTTGAATTGAAGAGCTAAGGGTATTGTGCCCTCATTGTCAATTCTAGTTCCCATGTCGATTCTTCCATACCATGATGTTGCCAAAGCACTTTTACTAGAGGAACTTGATTGTTCCGTAACTGTCTTATTTCACAATCTAGAATAGCTTTCGGCTCTTCATCAAAAGTGAAATCTTCTTGTACTTGTATATCTTGAACTGGTAAATGTGCAATGTGTCCGAACGATATCTTCGGAGCATAGACACATGGAATACATCAGCATATAATTTGGCTACTCCGGATGGAGTGCCAAGCAGATCGCTACTAATGAAGTCAACTCTTTATATGAATCTCATAAGAATGTATTGAATCTTGGACTCGTTTTCCTTTTCTTTATGAGTATCTTTTTTCCACGGAGATACTTTTAAAGCTTACTTGTCTCGACTTCCAAACTCTACTATCCTTTCTCTTCAAATTAGCATAAGACCTTTGTCTTTCACTAGTAGCTTTTAACCTCTGCTGAATAATCTGAACTTTTTCTTTCGTGTCTTTTACTAAATCAGGACGATAATCTGTACTCGTTGACTTTGTCAAACACGTAGAAGTTGTATCTTCTTTAAGTACAAAAACTATCACGGAGCCCGTACAATATTAGATTGATAGCTGTTGTTTTAGGCAAATTCCGACTAGATGGAATATACCTATCGACTTCTCGGAAAATCTAATACGCAGCCCGAAGCATATCTTTCAACACTTTGAATCACTGCCATCTTGTCCATCTGTTTGTGGGATGGAAGCGATGTAAAATCGATCTCATGCAGTATTTTGTAATTCCTTCCCGGAGACCTTGGCGTGGCAGTGGATGGTGGTCGGACACTATCGATAAAGGAATCCCATGTAATCAACAATTTCACTCATATAAAGTTCAGCTAGGCGATCCATGGGTAGTCAGAGTCGAACCGATCAGTGACAGGAGACTTTGTCACTTTTGTCCACAATTACCTAGGCTGAATCATGTTTCCGCTTTGGGCGAGGGGAAAGCGGGATCACGAAATCCATAATAATGTCTCCGCTTCCATTGGGGAATTGGAAGGGAATTCATGATGGGATGGTGCTTGGTGTTTAGCCTTTTTACTTGATGACGTAAACACTTAGACATGTACTGAAAATGTCGCCTTTTCATCCTCGCGCGTCAATCGCATTTCGTATCTGAATGTTTATTACTTCGAGGTGCATCTTGAAAAGCGATGTGTAACTCACCCATAATATCTTCTTTCTCAAATCCATATCATTCGATTTTATAATCTACTCTTTGTACGTGAAACCTCCACGTCATCTATGGCATAATCGATGCTTGTCTCCAATCTTGACTAATTGAGCCCCATCTCTTTGTAACTTGGTATCATTTTACGACATTTGCTATCATTTGCTTCAAATTCGGTATAACTCTCAATTGAGCCAACAAGGCTCCATCATAATCAAATCTCTAATTATAATCTTTCAAAGAAGATAAGCGAAATCACTCTCTCCAAAGGCATCCATGCTTCTGAGTGAGACGTAATGTTTATACAATCGTGAAGTCTTTAAAAATTCCAACCAGAGACATTGCCTCAAGTTGAGTCATACGAGTTAGCAAATATTTTGAGACTCTTATGATTTAGTAAAATTCCTGTTTCTCATATAAATAGTGTCAGCCCAGATTTTCAGCGAGGAGACACTACGGTTGCTAACTCCAAATCATGAGTGGGATAGTTTTGTTCATGTGGTTTCAACTTACTAGAAGCATAAGCCACCACTTTCCCATCCTACATCAATACGCATCCCAAACCTATCCTCGAAGCATCACTGTACACAGTATAATCCCTACCCGAAGTAGGCTAAATCAACACTGGAGTTTCAACCAGTATTTCTTTTAACCTTTCAAAGCTGGATTGGCACTTATCATCCTTTCAAACTTCACTTTACTAGATAATCTTGTGGTGAGGATGCTATAACTAAAAAATCTTTGTACAAATCTCAATAACTGTAAACCAAGAAACTTCTCTCCATTACATTTCGAGGAGGTTTCCAATTCATGATTGCCTTAATTTTAGTAAGATCAACTCCCATACCTTCCTCATATGCAATATGACCTAAAGATAAACACTTCCTTAAGCCAACAAGCCATAGATTCTCTCTCAAAGTTTGCAATACTATCCTCAAATGGTGTTCATGTTCCTGTGCATCCTTAGAATACACCAGGACGTCATCAATAAATACCACAACAAATTGGTCCAAATAGGGGTGGAAAACCCTATTCATCAAGTCCATAAATGCAGTCGGAGCATTGGCCAACCCAAACGGCATTACTAAAAACTCATAGTGGCCAGAACGGGTTCTGAAGCTGTTTTTGGGACATCGACCTCCTTTACCCGGAGTTGACAATATCCCGATCGCAAGTCTATCTTCGAAAAGACACTTGCTTCTTTCAACTGATCAAATAAAACCTCTATTCCAGCAGGGAATGCTTATTCTTAAGCTATTACTTTGCATTTGTTGCCGGTGAGTCGATGCATCAAAAAGTGTCATCTTTCTTCTTAACAAATAAAATCGGCGCACTGAGGTGAGACACTAGGTCGAATGAAACTCTTATCCAACTGGCTCTTGTAGTTGAGTCTTAGCTCTTTCGATTCGATTGGAGCCATACGGTAGGGTGCCTCGAAATGGTGGTTCATGCTTCTACTTCAATAGAAGTCCACTTCTCTTTCGGTGGTACTCATTAACTCCCGGGGAAACACATCGAGAACTCCACCATCACAGGAATATTTTCGAATTCACATGCTCTCTTTTGGAGTCAAGAATCAAAGCCCAAAAAGCTTTACAACCTTTTCTCAAAAAACGTCGGGCTTCCATAGCTGAAATAACTTTCGGTATTGATTCAGATCGGATACCCTGTACTGTTACTTCTTATTGGTCAGAACATTTAAGTAGGACTATTTTCTTATCACAATCAACTATGGCCCGATGTTTGGATAACAAATCCATTCCTAATATCAAATCAAACTCATGAAAAGACAAAGTAATTAGATCAACCGAGAATTCCCTATCATGTACCAATAGGGGACAATTCTGCCACACCACGATTGACTTTCGGCTCTGCATGCCCTAGAGGACTTGTAATGGCGGGTCATAAGCTAAGCATTGATTTTTCTTGAAGGCAATTTATCACTCATTTGTTCCAGCCATATATGAATGCGTAGAGCCCGGATCAATTAAAGCATACAAGTCGATATGAAGGTGAAAGTGCAGGCAATAACCCAGGTATGGGATCTTCATGAGCTCTCTTGCATAAGCTTTCGGGTTGGTATAGTAGCGGGACGATTCAACGTCTCTAAAAGCACTACCTGTCATCTGTCAGAACCACTTTGTCCTCTACCCTATACGAATACGTGGAGTACATTTGACCCTCCTCTACCACTTCCTTGAGGATTCCTAGTACTCCCCAATCCTTGTGGACAATTTGCTATCATATAGTCCGTTTTCCCACATCGGAAACAACCTCCGATTACCGATGCAAATACGAATGATATTTGTGGCGGTGCGGGCATGCGTAATACTTTCCTCTTGTCCACGTTGAGGTGCCTCGGCGGGAACTTTGTGTCATCGTGGGTCCTTGTCTCCTACCCACCTTGTAGCTTAACGTATTGAATCAACTTGTGACTCTCTGAGTGCTTTTTTTTTTTTTTTCCGAAGAGAGCCCCCTCTTGATAACTTTTTCTCTTTCTTTCTTTCTTGACTCTTCATGTCAGACTTCTCAATTTTTATAGCCGCTTGTACTAGCTAATAAAAATTGACAACTTGTAGCGAAGTAACAACCGTGAGGTACCTTTTGATGGACTCATGTAAGCCCTCCTCAAACTGTTTACATCTGAATTTTTTCGTAAGAATGGATTCAGGTGCATATTACTAAGACAATGAATTCTTTCTCATATTCAAGCCTTTACATCAATTCCACTTGTCTTAGAGTCAAGAATTGCTTCTATTTTGACTCTTTGTAATCATCAGTGACATACTTCGTATTAAACTCTGTGACGAAGTAGTCCCATGTAACTGGATATGGAAGTAATGGATTTCTCAAAACCAGCTTCCACCAATCATAAGCTGCACCTTGCAGTAATGAAACTACACATGTGACCTTTTGGTTCACAAGACATGTCTCACTTCATCGAGAGCCCTTTCCAGTTTTTCAAGCCAAAACTCGGCTTTATTGGACTCTTCTATACTTGTACCATGGAATTCTTCCACTCCATGCTTTCTTACTGAATCACTCGGACCTCGAGGGGTCGTGAGTAAATCTAAGACCCTTGCCATATCCTGAGAGATTTTTACCTATGCTTCAGTTGAAGCATATTCATTTGTTATTGAATCAAACGGACCAGAAGCAGATTGATCCAAAGGATTGGCTCCATTGTTTCATCTCACGGCTTCACGAGGTGGATCCATTCTGAACTTAATACACAAAACAAGGACATCGCATTGAAAGCGACACATTTACTATGTAGATGCATCGTTAATCTAAGACTTCTTTAAAAATGCTTAAACCTAGGCTCTTACACTACAACTTGTCTTTCGACCCGCTGGCGGGCGAAGAGTGTGAAACTTCTTGGGACTCTTTAACTGCTTTTTCAAACATTAGGGATCCCAAGTCTCATAACCGAATCAATATATCATATAAAAAATACAAAAAATAAAACTGCCACCGTAGTGGTGTTTATAGTGTCAATATATACGAGTCATGGTCGCGTTTAAATACGTATCTGGCATGCATTCACGTTTCATGTCGGAGTGCAAAACCTACAAGTGATGGACCCCTACAAGTGTGCTGGCCCAGCAGTATGCGGAAGATCACGGACGTCCTCCTCTGTACCTACATGGATTAAAACTCATGCTAAGCTTAACGCTTAGTGGGAATCATATGACTTATATGTATACACATGCATTAATATTCTATTCTAGTAAGCATTTAATAGTAATAGATATACGATAAGAATATTGTTTCATGTGAATTCATATAACAAACTAATACACATACTTGTACTTATAGTAGACTTATACTTATTCAGATCTCCCGTAGGAGTTACAGAGCTTATACTTATACGGAGGTACCCGTAGGTACTACATATACTTATATAGAAGTACTCGTAGGTACATTCCAAGCATAATGATATACATTACTTTACTCTTATTCATCATTCAGACTCTTATCATATAAATGTTGGACTACCTAGACCAGTAATAAGAAATGAGTAAGACACAGCACAATAAGTACCCGAGGAAATCTTGCACGATGTGAGGTGTCGTAGCCTGAAAGTAGGAGTCTTGGAAGCAGGTCGAGAGATGTGCACCGCACGTAGCAGTGTCGTAGCACTGGCGGGAGTGCCAGAAGCGCGATCAAGACATGCACCGCCCTGAACAAAAGTGTCGTAGTGTGGCAACCCCGAGCTGGTCGACCGGTTAGCGGATTGACAAGAGCTTCGATTGACGCTCGGCGAAGCCATTTATCAAATACATTTCATTCATAAACGTTTTCATTCTCAAATCTTCGCGGAAGCGGTTTCATTTTAGGGCAAGCCCGTAAACATTTACAATGATTCAATGCAATTCAATGAAGCATTAACATTTAACAAATGCATTTACAATGAAGGCATTCCATGCCTTTTTCAAAAGCGATTACAAAATAGATGTTGAGTTGGTGTTTTACAAATATCAAAGTTCAAAAAAGATGGAGTGAATGCATATGTCGGAGCATACTCTACAATTCTTCCTTTATGACTCGACACTCCTCGATCTTGCCTTTTGTCCACATTCTTTCGGTACTGTAGCATTGATTAAAAACAATATGCTAAGCATTTTCATGTAGTGGTTCTATATAATTCCATTCTTACATTTCGAGTTTGAGTCAATTATGAAGTTTTACTAAACAAACTTTCAAATCTTTTTGGATGATCAATGTCAATACAATACATATACATATTTCATATTCAATCATTTATGGTTCATTGATCATCCCAAATATGCACTTTCATATGTTATAAATCATTTATAACCAAATCATGAATTTCACAATGCTCTTTTCATTTCAATTTGCAATCATGATTTTCAATTCCAATATGTCAACAATTCAAATCGATTCAGTTCTGCCCTTAACAAATTTAACCTATGTTTTCGATATACAGGATATTGGAATCATCGGCACGGTCCCGTTAGGCTGCAAGCCGGTAAAAAAAACAGTTTTATAACACAGTACGGTCTCGCTAGGCTACTGACTGGTTATTAAAAAAATTCAATTAATGAAGACTTTTCACGATACGGTCTCATTGAAACTGTTGATCGGGTGACACATCAACGCCTCTGTCGTTGCAATCACGCTATTTTGACCCTATTGGTATACCAATCCTATCCTATATCTGACTAAGCGGTTAACATTCAATTAAGGAGCATTGAATCTTTTATAACCTTGTCTGATGCAATATGTACATTTGTATAGCGATTCCTTTTTCAATACTCATGAAATTTTCATTTGCAAACATTTCACAATCAATTTCTTCAAATCAATTAAAACAATTCAATATGCTTTTCTTATCATTTAGAACAAATAGTTCAAATCTTGAAATAAGAATAGGAGAAAATAGAACAAACCAAAACCGTGGCTTTGATTTCGATCTTCGGAATCTCGACTTCAATGCAGGCTTATATGCATCAGCCCACATTCAAATACAATGACAATCACATATTAGTAGGTTATTCTGGGGTTTTGAGTCGGGGTTTATGTCTGCAGGCCACCCCTCACTTACAAAATTTTCTGGGGACGCAGGCCATAATTTGCTTATGCTTCCTTCAAGAAAGTTTAGCTCTATGAGTCACCCAGTAGGAATTGGGAATTATCTCATTTGGATCACCCAGACTCGAGTTCACGGCATTTTAATGCCAAAAGTGATCGATATGCCCAGCACTCGATTACCCTCTTGTTATTCCCAATTTCAGGGGTCTTAACTTCATAAATTGGTTATGGTCCCTTCTACTCATTTGAAGCTATGGTTCTAAGGTTTCTTATCCAATTAAAATCATTCAATTTGGATTATGAAAACTCAAGTTATTGCATTTTACATTCATACTACTCCAATTTGAAGGCAGAATCAAACTGTTCTTACACATAGCTTCACTTTGACAAATTTCTGGGCACTTTGGGATTACAATTTGCATACACTTCCTTCAAGTAAATTATTACCCCAGAGGTCTATTTTACCCATAATTTTGAATCACTCAATTTAGATGAGTGAAACTCAACTTATGGCCAAAACACTATAACAATACCAAAAAAGCGAGAGCACTAACAGTGAGCTAGAGCTCACCTTTAAGCCCATATTTAGGAGCCTAAAAACTACAATTTGCTCCTAGTCCCTTCTATACATTTGTATACCTATCTCTTATGATTCTTTACCAATTGGAATCACTTAATTTGGTTGATTATAACTTAATCTATAGCCAAAACAAGAACAGGGGTCTTGACAAAATTTTGACAACATTTCTTTTGAAAACCCAACATTTCCCTTTTACAAATGATGGGGTTGGAAAAATAGGCGCGTAGGCCCACTCGCCAGGCCTAAGGAAGAGGCAAGCCCAATTAAACACCCAAGCCTGGCGCCGGCTGGCCGAAACCCGATCCGCACGCCCCGAGGGCCGATAACATGGGTAATGGGGAAAATTGCACATTCATAAATCATCTTTGGATCTCGCCAATAAGGAAAGAAGGATAATTCCCAATAACCTCTTATCTTGTAAATCCAACTAAATCTCACCAGCAAGGAAAATAGGATAATTCACGATAAACAACTTATCCTGCATATCAAACCGGATCTCACCAATAAGGGAGAAGGATAATTCTCAATAAGCTTGCTCTTCCGTATCCCTTATTAAATGAATATCGATAAAAACAAAAATATCATCAATGGAAAGAATCTTTATTACCATCCAATTGGGAAAACATACGTTATATATATCAGGCCACCCCCTTGGTGAAGGTACGCAAAAAACATTAGCCCTCTGGCGGTCCCATCTTTTCTCTTGGGGAGGAGCCGGCTTAGGCATCGGAGCGACCACGGGCGAAGCCCCCGCCGACCCTTCTTCTTTCTCATTTTTGCGGAGGAGCGATGCTGAAACTGCCAGAGACTAGCCCGACAACGGAGTCAAATTCGGCCGCGACCCGACCAAACACCGACCGGACCGATTGAAAAAGCATATGAGTTGGCGTCGATGTAGGAGCGGCGGTTCCTTTACCAAATAAAGTTGATCGATTCGCGATGGTATCAACTTCGAACCTGAAAGCGAGGAGCAATGCCAATCCACTAAGGATACGGGGACCCGGCCCGGGCGATGTGGTCGACGGACCTCCAGCGCGTGGAAACAATGCAAGCTAACACCGGAGGAAGTGGAAACCTCCGCTACCTCACCAATCAGCGTCACGATCGGAGAGTTAAGAGCAGCTCACCGGGTAGATGCGACGCCAGGGAGCACGAAAAGGCGGGGAGAGGCATGACATCTCCCCTCGTGAAGGGAGCAACATAATCTCGGCACTCCCGAGGAGTCTTGAAGCGAGCCCGGGTCCGGCGGGCCAAAGGGCCGCGGCCCACTCCTTTGGAGGAGGAGGGGCGACGAAGCCCAGCAGCGCCAGGGGCACGTCGGGAACGAGGAACTACGACCCCCTCAACAAGGGTGGAGGAGCGATCATGGGAACAAAGGTTGAGAGCCTCCGGCGAAACTTCGGTAGCGTGAAGGAAGTTGGCAAGGGGAATGAGCTCACGATTCTATGGGACACCACTAAAGACATGGCCCCGAGTCGCCATTCCGCGACCGAGGTGCTCAGCTTCTCTTTCCGTGAAGTTCGAGTGCGCGAGTGGAAGCATTCGATGGTGCGGGGAGATCCGTCGATCATCTTACTGCAAGAATCAAATGGGTTGGCACCGCCCTCTCGGACACATCCCTAGCACTAAGCTGAGAATAACATAACTCCATAGAGGAGACCCCAGGGGAAAAACCATGACTCCCACGGGCGGGGAGGTCCGTTGGGGCGAAGCAGGAATCAAAGGCGGATCCCTGCGGCAGGCAAGCCTCGAAGCTTCGTACAAGCGATTCTAATTACCCCCAAAAGGAAGGAGATCCAGTATGGGCTCCATAGCAAAAGAACGCCATTTAGCAGAAGGCTAAAGCACTCGGGAGTGGCATGATCATTTCCAATTCTCCATTAAACCGGCATTAAAGACACACGTCTTTCAGTAAGTCGAATCGGCCGCCTTGAGCCCGGTTTGAAGAGCTCGGCTACCGGCTGGGCCGTGTAGCCCGAAGTCGGTTCAACTCGGGCATTCAGCGCCAATGGAGACTTCCGATTTCGGTTGCATAAGGCTCTTATTTCGAAGGCGGAAATAACCCCGAGCTTCGGTTCGACTCGGGCAAAGCAACCCGAGTTCGTCGAAAAAAAAGAAGAACTCAAGGGAATATAAAAAATAGGGTATTCATTAATAGCAACGTTACACATGTTCGAAGCCTGCCATGAAAAGAAAACAAGTATTGTTGTATAATGAGATTAGATCCTTAAAAGGTGAGAAGGGAGCGGACCTCGGCGGGAGTATTTGGATCTCCGAGTTATCGGCGGAAGGACCATACCTCCTCATCACTAGGGATGTCGAAGTTGAAGTCGGGCTGGGTAGGCGTGTGACCTTCCTTCCTTTGAAAGGAAAGCCACCCGAAGCCATTGGAGTCTCAGAGGCCTGAATCCCTCAATCTCTCGATTCCATAACCGTCCCTTTGAGCGACCGAGTCTCGATGCCTATGAAGGATCCCCTACGCAACCCATGGCACTCTCGGTCGAGCGTTCCACGAGGCTTATAGCCTCGGAGGCTTTGCGATGAGCTCAATCTAGCGGTATTTTGCTTTACTCTGCGGATCGTCTCTAGCGCTACGTGACTCTTCTCCTAGACCGTGACTCGCTGCGAGACGTGAGCAGCTCATCCTTGACCATCGAAGATCGGGCGGGCGGGAGGCGCAGCCGTCACGGCCTCCAGGCAAGTCATTTTGCACGGCCTGCTGACCCATCCCGAACCTCCCGAGGCTCGACCGGCCGCTCTTAAGTTGTTCCTAGCCTCATCTTCTCTACCCTCGGCCCGAGCTTGCGCTGACAAGGTATGCCTCAAATCTGACTTAAGCTTCACCGCCTCCTCGGTCATACTCTGCACTCGGTCCCGCAGCTTAGCCAGCTCAGACGTAAGGGAAGCCACCCTCACCTTGTAAACTTTGGCGGCTTTGACATGGCCCTCGTTCAGATTAGCCTTTTTGGCTAAACTCTTCAAATGAGTAGCCACCTGCCCACACCCAACACAAGATCAACACCCAACTCAAGTTAAAATCAGGCACGGCAAGATACGGGAACTTACAGAGGCGACCCCCTGGAGGGATAGAGCTAAAGCTTCCTCAACGGGCAGGGCGCGATCTCTTGAGGTCAAAATCTTTAAGGATGGACGAGACCACGCTGCCCTTGACTGGTATATTAAGGAGAAAGGAATCGCCATCTCCCGTTGGTTTCGGAGCTCTTATCTTGACTCTTAGTCCTCGAGGAAGGTGGCAACACACTTTGCACGGGGGATTCCCAAGCGGTGATAGGCATGACCTCAACGGTACTCGTGACCCTCCCCCGAAGTCTTTTGCCTTTGCGGTAGAACCCGAGCAGGTACGCGAGCTGCGAGCTTTAGGGACCTCGGGTTGGAGGCGTGACCTGCCAGGGTACTCGGGCTGTGGGTAGAAGGGAAGGAAGACGTCAGTTTTTGGAACCTTACCCCAAGCCGGGCGGTCCTTCTCAACGGAGTCCGAAGTTTTCCGCTTCACGCTCAGGACTTACGAGCCGGCGTCTCCACGAGCAAGCTCTCCCGCCAGTGGGCTTAGCGTGAGGAGACCCGACGGGAAAGAATTTCATAGCGAAGGGAGGTGAAGGCCTCAAAGCAGCAGAGCGGGTAGACCTCAAGCTTGAAGGACCAGGGAATGTCAGGCACGGTCGACTCAGTAGGGGCGCCGGGGGAACACTACGACCAACTCACATGCTATGACATTATCTTCGAAATTTGAATCCCGAGTCTAACACCTGAGAAACGCGGACAGCGCATAATTAAGGAGCACCCATGACCTCACAAAGATTATACCAAAAACAAAACAATACTCACGTAGATTCTCGGGGTGGTCGAGCCCAGTAGGAATGCCGGGGTGTCGTCCTTGTCGAGAGGGTCATACTCCCCGGTGCGGTGCTGCGAAGAGTAACGCTCGCTTCCAAAGCATGGGAGAGATGGAAGATGGGGAAGTACGGAGAGACATAGGCAAGCTGGAGAGAAAAATAAAAGGAAGCCCTCGGCCCGGATTCATCACGCTAAGATCAAGGAATAAAGCTATCTTGGGAACAGGGGCCCTTGTCCACTGAAGAAAACCAATAACCCAACGAGGAATACCCGTGATTGGGCGAGAGTTGAGAAGGGACGGGACATTGAAGTCTTCGCCGAAACCCCTTTTATAAAGGGGTGTAGAGGAAGCGAGCCGTTGTCGAAGGCCACTTCAAGAAGCACACCATCTTAGGTGCGAAACCGTATGAGGTCAAAGCGATCGGGGACGGACCGGACACCAAAGGAGGTACGTAACGTCACGGCAAAAGAAGTGGCCCCATACAAAGGGACCCGACTTTGCTTCAGGTCCCGTATCCAGCTTATTTTTGCCGCAGCCGGACTTTAGGTAATTTCGATCCCAGGGATACTTAATCTGTCAATTCTCCTTTCCCTTGTTCGAGAAAAATCCCTGGGGGCGTCTTGAAGGTCGAAACTCAGTTTGAGCGGTCGGAGCGCAATTCACCCCAAACCCGGCGGCGGAGGTCGCTGATGGGCGACCAAGAAGAGCGACGGGACCCCATGAGGAATAATAGAACATAACAAAATGCCTCGGGCGAAGTATCTAGCGCCCGGAAAAGAGAGCTTTGCACGGAAGGTTAGACCAAATGTTGAGGAAAGAGAAACCCGAACTGTAACGACCCGTACCAAATAATACAAATTTTTAAAATGTTTGACCAAGTTTGACCAAGTTTGACCAACAATTAGTATGTGGGCCAAGTTGACTTTTTCAAGGATGAATAATTTTGGGTTGACTAAGACACCATTTTTGTAGGCCTCTCGTCGTCTGGTTCATAGAGCGAGGTTGAGCGTCCAGCTCAGGCTTACGGATAGAAAGTTATGACCACAGGAGTTTAAGCGATAGTGTTTAGCAATGTCCAAATCGATCTAGGGTTTTTGCACGAGAAGCGACCTAGGCTCTATATAAGCATATTCAGTTTTAAGTGCCAAATAGAACCCTAGCCCCAACACACCCATTTTGAGCTCCAAAACCATAGGAAAACTCCGGCTCATGAACACCCGAGCTGGGTGTTTCGACCCATTTTAGATAAACGGGTTTTGGCGTGGGAGCAACACCGGCCACCCACTTGCTGCACGTGCCGGCGGGGAGCGCCACCACCAGGCGACATCGGCCCGTGAGATTTCCGCGGCCAGAACCACACGGCGGACGTGCGGATGAGGCCGTGAACACGGCGGCCCAGCGCAGCTACAGTGGGTCACCGGATTTTCCTATTTTTCAGCCATTCCAGGCTGACCCATACCTCTCTCCCATCATTTTTGGACCCTCTGAACTCATTCCCATGGTCCCGCTTTTGCGATTCCTCACCCGTTTGAAGATATGTGAAAACAAATTTGGCGACTATTTAGGATTACAGGTTTTTCGGCCGCCACGGCAACCTTTAGACCAAGGTAAAGGGTATACATTGCTCTGGTCTCTCGGGCTTTCACGTTGATAAAGTTTGTAAATTTTGGACGTCGTTTGGTTGAGATTTTCCATTTTTGGTGCATTTAAATTGATGCAGAAAATGTTTGGAATGAAATTGAGCTGTTGGTCAAATTAGGCAAAATTGAAGTTGGATAGTGAAATTGGACATTTTTATGATTTATTGGAAGGTTCAATTTCGAAAGATTAGCCTCCGGGTGAAAAACCCCAATTTTAGATGGGTGGGTAAAGGCGCCTTTGTATAATTGGACTGTGGGGATTGGTAGATAGTTTTCATAGTTCTAAAGGTATTGAACATTTGGGGTGTCCCGATGTCTTTGGTTTGGATAATAGACCGTGGTATTTTTTGTTATATTACCTGGCGCTCACGGCCCGAACCTAGACGTTCTGCGAGAGGAGCGGGGTGAAGCTGTCTGTGAGTACGTAGTGGTTTACATGTTTCATGCTTTAGGGTATTATTATGATATATAATTGGTTAATTATTATATATATAACTTATTTGATCGAACGGTTAATTATATGCATAAATATAATTATCTGTTTTTCTCTCGCTGAGATTATCATTTCATGTGGATTTTGTTAACATTTCATCTTTGGAAATTTTCTTGAGTTCATGGATAGAATTTGTGAGTACATTTCAAACATTTTGGTACATAGGATTGGGTTTAAACCATTTTGAAAAGGTTATTGATTTAAGAAATGGATTTGAGACTTTATTGAAATGATTATAATCTTAGGTATCGTTGGAAAGGTTTATTATTAATTGCCGATAGCGGTTTTACCCGAAAATTTATTAGTTGCGTGATGTGGATTTTAGAGTTTATTAGTTGCCGAAGGTTTATTAATTGCCACGTGATGTCGGAGGGTTTGCAGAAAGGTTTGTGGATTAATACGCGTGATGTGAAGTTTACCGAGTTTATTAGTTGTCGCGTGATGTTAGAGATTCACCAGAAGGTTTATTTGTTACTGCGGAATGCTTATTGGGGTTGGGTTTGCAGACGGTTTTACTATGGGTATATGAGTACGGTACACTATTGGTTTGAGTAAGGTAAAAACAATTTCAATATTTATGGTTATTAACATTTTCATGAATTTATTTTTCACGACATGATGGTTATATATATTTTATGCTAGAATTTTATGTTGTGAACAAATTCGGGTTATAATTCCCAAAGTGGTAATCATGTCGGTTAAATTTTGAACATGAATTTCACATTGCATTGTTGATTTGGGTATAAATTTGGGTTTTGTGAAATGATTCAGGGAACTGATAAAATAGTGGGCGTGAGGTCTTGAGAGAAGAATTTTCGAGAAAAATAAAACATTATTTTCCTTATAAATTATGTCCTCACGCGAGATTCATTATCTCACGTTTTATTGTTTTTAAGTGTGCGTTCTCTAAGTCGAGCTTGATCGTGAGATCTACCTGGCCGGCTTCTATTCGTCATGGATTACTGCGTGAGTTTGGCGCCATCTTTATCTATCTGTATTTTCTTTTATTGAGCTTTATGTATTTTCATTGTACCCACTAAATTCTGGCCTCTTAGAATGCTTTCCCGATCTTAGTATTGAACTCATATGAGTCTTTATCATGTGTGTTTGTGGTTATGACTCTCCTAATGAATGGGTCGAGTTGTGGATTGAGCGGTTGTGGATCTTTTATATATATACATATTGAGAATTACATTAATGCGGTGTTTGCTTTCTTAAAGTTGGGGTTTCATTAGTTGAGCTCCTAGGAGTTGTACGGTGGGAACGCCTAGGCGGGACCACGGGAATCTTAGGAGGTTTCGGGTCGGGTCTGTCCACGGACTGTGAGGAAACAAAAAGGTGTCAAGATCGGGGAGAACCTGAGACGAAGAGTCGAGGAAGATATTCTCGGGAAAGAAACTAAAGAGCGGAAGAGGTGGTATGGCGAAGCGTCATCGTTATCATAAGGCGTATATGTGACGGTAAGCTACTAACCAAACTACAATACTGAGCTGACACGTGGAAGTCACACGATGCGAGAAAGCGATTACGATACTTTGCCGCGCCTTGTCGTACCTGAAATTTGGGAGCGGCTTGATGGGGATTTGAAAAATAAGGCGTGCGGAGCCCACTCGCGGGCCCGAGGAAGAGGCAATGATGAACACGAGCCCTTGAGGCGCCGGATGGCTCAAAAGCTAGTCGCGCGCGAGGTAGATAACATAGTGTGGGAGAGGCCCACGATGCACCCGATACGGCGAGATCTCGCCCGATAAGGAAAAAGGATGAAGATTCCCGATAACACCATTATCTTGTAAATCCAGCTAAATCTCGCAACAGAGAGAAAATAGGATATTAATTCAAGATAAGCGACTTATCTTTGCATATCAAAAGCGGATCTCCAATAAGGGAGAAGGATAATTCTCAATAAATTGCTCCTTCCATATCCCTTATTAAATCCGATATCAATAAAAACAAAAAATATCCATCTGATAGGAAAGAATCTTTATTCTTAGTCGATTGGGAAAACATAAAACACTTATATATCGGGCCACCCACTTTCGAGTCTGAAAACATTCGCCTCTAGCGATCTATCTTTTCTCCTCGGGGAGGGAGCCACGACTTGGCGTCGGACGGCCACGGTAGCCAGTGGAGCCTTCTTCTTTCTGGTTTTTGCGAGGAGAGCGGCTGGCACATGAACCCATTTCGGCGATAACTAAATTCCGGCCCGGCTGATCAATCACTCCAGTGAGGCCAGTTGAAAAAGCATCGTCAATAACGATGCACCAAAACCGTCCAATCAACAATACTCTTTGAAACTTCATTGACACGACCTGAAACTCATTTTACAACTTCAAAAACAAACTCTTTTTATCCACATTTGGGGTTTTCTCCAACATCAAAATCACAAAAGATGAAGATAGGGTTTTGTTTTCTTACCTTAGCCTCTTCAAATCTCCACTTCTAAGTTGTTTGATCACAAAGGAGCAAGAAGTGGGAAGAAACCCCACCTAGAACTTGATATTTCCCAAGCCTTAGCCTCTTCTCCCCCTTTTCTCCTCTCATTCTCTCAAAAAGGAGATTGCTTAAGAATGAGCTCCCAAAGACCACATTTTTGTCTTTATCCTCATTTAAGTGTAAGGTCATGTTTGGCCTTCCACACCTATTCTCATTTTCTCATTTTTTGGTCTTAAGTCACTTATTTTTCATAAGGCCTTGTTTGTACAAATGCATTTTCTTTTGACTAAGTTTCTCCCCTATTTGCTTTATAGCTATATTTCATTTTATTTACTTCAATATATATTTACACTTGAACATATAAACTTATTTACAATTGACCCTTAGGTCACTCATTTTACAAATATCAATTTGCCCTTTACACTTGGATGATGATTTAAAGTTCTGATCAATTCTCATTTAGCATATAATATTTGCATTTGGCTCTTAGCCATATAATCATTTATTCAATATTCATTTAAAAATTTCCAGAAAATACCCAAGTTGGCTCAATTTATACCCGGAATATATATATAATAATTATAAAAAAAATTCTATGATATTTTTGGGGCGTTACACGTAGCACTAGCAGGAGTACCAAGCCATGATCGAGAGGCGTGCGCCCACGTAACGAAGTGTGTGGTAACTCCGCGAGTCTTAGAAGCCACTAATCAAAGGCGTTAATACGCCCACGTAATAGAAGTGTCGTAGCACTAGCAAGAGTGTCGTAAAACTAGTAGAAGTCTTAGAGCACTTATCGAGAGACGTCATCTGCCAAATAACGAGAAGTGTCGTGTCATTTAATAATAAGCGGTGTAGGCATTCTTACAATTATATGTGTTGGGAACTTATTATCTTATCATAGGCATTAAGGTTTACTTACATCGAATTCGCTTCGCCTCGGTGGCAAGGTAAGGTACATTTTTCACTTAGTTTCATTCTTATTTGAACCCCCACTAGTAATTTATTAGGGTTCCTATACTATCGGTGTAGGAATTTGGGGCTTATCAATGCACGAATACAAAAAATCGAGAACATGAGCTTGTTGGTACGATACACTTTGATTGGTACGCATTACCAACCTTACGACCAAATGGGAACCCGATACCACTTTGTCTTGGTACCCGGTACCACCTGTTTGAATGCCCAGGTACCAAATTTAGTTGCCGATAAGCGATTTCGTGCCCTTTTCGAAATTCCGCAAAAATCAAAGGGTACTTGTATACTGCGTATAAAACATCTCCAAAATGGTTCATAACTAACAAAACCAAACATATAGATTAATTAGGGTTTCAAACCCCGAACTCAAATTTGTAGATTTAGGTTAACTTCTAACACTGAGCATGTATCTCTACATCATAACAAATTCATGTTCAAGGAGGATTCCATACTCCCAGCAAGTACTCACTCTCTTTCACACCTCAAACTCTAGCTCAGGAACTGAGATAAAGAACCGAATCCATACCCCAAAAAACCATACTAATGATTCCTAAAAACTTAACAAGTTCATGCAAACTATAGAAATCCATACCATAGAAATCACTTTTCTTCTCTTCTTTTCTCCTTCCTTCTTCCTTACTCTTCTCTTGTAGCACCTTATACTCTTTATTCTCTCCTTCACGTTTCGCTCTCACTGCCCAGAGCAAAAAATGAGATATTTTTGTGCAAATCATATATTAAATTTTCCTTTTTATTGCTTTTTGTCCTCATCTCTCCTTTTTGTTGCAAAACAAGTTATGCATATTCCCACTATTTATAATGTAGCACATTTACTTGACTTTTATATCCTATTTTGACATATTACAAATTTACACTTGTATCTTGTACAAATTTCGGGTTTCAAAAATTTCTCATTTAACAAAATAATAATTTCAAAAAAATTTCTAAATGCATTTATAATATACCCTAATTATGTTTAAAAAAGCAGTATGGTGTATTTAAATTATTCTATTGATTTCGATCGGAAAAAGGGGGCGTTGTAGATGTAGAACTTTGTCTCGGCATCCCTATTCAGAAGGCACAAACATGTCAAGCCCACGGGAGGTGAGTAATTCTCACTTGCTTGAACATGGATCGAATACGGCACGAAGCCGTGGAGTGGACTATCCGATCATAGCAAAGGCCTCTAGGATTTATTGCCCGGGCACGTCCTATTCTAGCCTGCTATCTTCTCTAAGAAGATGGACAACTAATGATTTCCTTACTAATCCCTCGTAGCTCAAGAACACATCCTTCCACAAACCATGCGTATGCCATAAGATGATCTTGAGTTCTTGAGGCCGGAAGGTCGGACCGATTTAGCTATCCAAAAGGAAAAACGGTTGATGTGTAAAAGCGAAAGCCCACCCTTCCTTTCCATTTTGAGAGCCAAATGCTATTATTATTCCATGTTAAAAAGTGGATCATTTTCCTCCTTCATAAATAAGGAAGGAATGTGATAGAAAGGTATGTGAAAATGCTATAGCGAAAAACATAAAAGATTGCTCTCTGTTCTAGCAAGCATCGGAGGCGGTCGGCATGCCACCGCCGGTCCCATTGTTATTCTTGCGGGTCTTTCTTCTTCAGAGTTGTCTGCACGGCGTCTAGAGACTCAGGAATTCGATGACAACCGGAGATTAGCCATCTTAGCATTGACGACAAGCATATGTTGCTGCAAGGCATTATGAATGGAATCATAATGGGTTTCCAACTGCTGTTGCATTATGAATGGAATCAGAATGGGTTTCCAACTGCTGTTGCAAAGCCTTCACGATTTCAGAGAAATCCATAGCTAGAGATAACAAGCAGCAAAAGAATGAAAGCACCAATTGATACAATCTGCAACTGCCGGGAAACAAATTATTTATAAACCACTTTCGAGCAGGTGGCCAACTCATAAAAAACAAGAAAAAAAAAAAGAGAGGAATGGCAGAATTGATCCAAGAGAGAAACAGGGGTAAGAAAATAGAGTAGGAAGAAGAACTTTCCGACTATTATTCCTCTGCTCAATTGATTTTGAAACTACACCGCTTAAACCAGAATTCCTAGGCTACCCGTCTGAGGGCCTTGACAAGCACGAAAAAACGACTTTACGCTGAAAAGGGTGCCAAACAATACGGGTAGGAACACACAGCAATTTATCAACACAGTCATTCAACCATTTGGGCTTCTTTGGATTTCTTCCTTACATTTTAGCATCAACATCTGTTGCTCTATTGGGCTCTTGATGTTCAGCTTGTGAGGGGGCACCCAACGGTAAGGGAAGGCTCGTATCAAAATGCCTCAGATTCATTCTTTGGAGAGTTGAATACTGTTTCAAGTTTGAGATGAAGTTGAGTTTTGATGCTGAGTTTACAGAATTTTCTCCAGCCCATTTTTGCCATTACTTGTTGTATCAATATCATGGGCAGAAAAGTATTTACTGATTTAAGAGAGTCGAGCACCAAATTCCAGTTCTGTTGAAAAGTAAGCTTCCCAAGCATTTCTGTAAAGATTTGTCAGATAACTTAATCACATTCCGATGAATTTAACATTTCGATTTGTGAAGCATATGCTGAAAAGAGAATACAACACATCATTTTCTGAAGCATCATTTATTTAGTTTAATTTAATTTAATTTATTGATTGATTCTACCTATTCTTGATACTGGATCTTTTAAGTAGTTTAATAAACCAGAGTAAGATCACTCTGAGAATGAGCTGTGTTGAATTTTTATCTTTGAACAACTCATCTATGGGGGGCTTTGGAAGTTAGATATGGACAGGAATGGTCAGAGTTTTTCCTGGAATAAATGTCTCCATAAGTTCATAACTAAGCCCCCCTCTATGTCCTATTCAAGATGGGAGAATCATCAGTATCTCCAAGTCTTGAATATTTTTGGCCCAGGTCCCGGCCTGTTCCTTACTGTAAAATTTGCCAAAGATAAGCGTGAAGGGTCCAGATATATCATTATACGCAGCTCATTTCAATGTTGGCCTTCCAATGTGTTTGTAGTATGTCGTGGCAGCTACTCCAATGTTCACGTTCTCTGTTAAGTGTATTTACTTATTCCGGCATGAAACTGATTCGGCTTTAACCATGTGAAACCATCAATCACCAAAGCATGGCCGGTCATAGTCGTTCCGTACACCTAACCAATCCCATGTGACCATAAGTTAACTATCAGATTTCTCCGGGAACTTGCCACTATTTTACTTTCCGACAGACATCCGATCATTCTTGAAATGCCTTAAAAAGTTATTAGAAATCCAAAATGAGCCTTTACCCCCATCAACCTCACTCTGCCTTGTGGCCGCCGCCCCCCCACTTGTCCAACCATCCTAGTTACTTTGGTTATAAATCCATGGAATATATAGTTTGTAAGGACCTTGAGTAAATCATAAGTTGGAACAAGAATCTATAAAAAGAAATGATTTGGGTTTTATTTTCTTTGAATGGGATTTTAGCTTCAGTGCAAGTGGGAACATGAGCAACTTGAGTCCAACTCTAACCCCTCTTTATCACCATAACAGTGATTACAAAGACATCATTGATGATATTTTATTCAAAAATTTATTGATTACCCCCCACCACTCACTAATCATCTCAGTGGATTCTAGACCTGCAAGCCATGTAATCTCTACCCTTTCATTCATAATTCATTATTACCCTTTCTTTTTCTTACTCATTTGGTTGGGTATATGTATCAATCGATTTTATTGTGTTTGAATGCGATTTTAGAAAGTATTTATTACTGTTATTTATTGCTTTTTTTAAAAAATAAAAATTTATGTTTTCAAATATTATTTTTGAAAGAGTACTATTTAAATCCTAAACTTCCCAGTGGTGTTTTGAACTAAAAAACTTATATACGTAGTTGTAGCCTTGGGAACACCGGAACCTAACTTTAAACCTAGACCTTGGCCTAGGTGGCAAACAAAAACGACTTGGATTAAACATGAAAGCTCAATTGTCTCCCCCTCCAAAACAATCTCGCCTGTGTCAACGCTGGAGAAGAGTAAGAGTAGGAGAAGTAATTCCAGGTTTCTCCGAGAGGATTTGGTAGGGTCTAGGCCTATAGGCCGAATACTGGTCTTTTTTAAATAATACCATAATTAGAAATATATATATTTTTTTAAATATATAACTAAAATAAATAATTCAAAATCTTATTATCAACTAAGCGTCACATAGATGTCGTGTCTTCAAAACATGATTTTAGTTTAAAAATGTGAAATCGTGTTTTGAAAACACGAACTAATAATGTTAAAAATGGCGAAATTGTGTTTTGGAATACGTGATTCAGTGTAAGTAGTAAAGTGTGTAGTTTTGAAGATCTGAATTTAGTACATAAAAATATGAAATCAGTGTTTTAAATACACTATTTTAATGTAAATTTTTAAAATTGTAAAGTCGTGTTTTGAAGATCGTTTGATGCTAAAATTGTGAAATCATGTTTTGAAACTCACGATTTTGTTTTAGATTATTTTCACCTCATTACTTATGTGTCAAGCGTGTAGGGTGAATTATTTTTCAAATCTAAAATATTTTAATAATTATTTATTTATTATCGATAAATTTATCTAGAATTCTTAATACTGGCTCAATATGGTTTAAGGACTTCCTGTGTAAGTAGAAAATTTAAGCAATTTAAGGTTATATTTTATTTCCTCACTTAATAATGTGTTGTAAATGCAAAAATGAATGATATAAAAAAAAAGAAGGTTATTTCTGAGGAAATGGAAAAACATGGGGAAGAGAAAAATATGGAGAAAAACTAGAAAGAGAAAATAAGCTAAATAAATAAAATAAACGGTAATTTAAATCAATAATTTTTATGTTTTTGTTGACATATATTCATTTAATATTTCAACGTTGTAATATTTTATTATGGAGACTTCGAACATGTTCACTCACATGCCCTATCTAAATCTTAACCATTAAGCTAGCTCATTGACATAATTTTTATATTTTTTAAAAATTGGTTTTCACTTATTTCCCCTAATTATATAAATATCATATAATTTGATAACTTTAATTGTAAAACTCGAGAAAATCCTAATTTTTTGAAAAATGGTAAAATGGTAATTTCGAGTAAAAATCTGAAATTTTTCTAGATATCAGATGACGAAACGGACTTCACCGTTGGAATCGTCTCGCGAAATCTGGCACACATCGGGTAGGTAGAATTCGAGACGGTGAATTTCACGTTTTCAAGACACCAAGTGTCGAGTGCCGTAAAACGGCTCGTGAAAGACATGTGATGTGAATGAAAGTAGCTCTTCACGTGTCTTCGTGTGACCCGTGTTACATAATTAAAGAGATGGTGGAGATTAATGGCTTAGAATTGTACTTTGAAGTATCAAAATCAAAACTTAGGGACATTATGAGAATTTTTGGAATGTTTAATGAAAATAAAACAAAGAATAATAGTGATCTTTTTCTCCAAAACACAAAAAAAGGGGCAGTGAGTGGCTGGTTCAGTTTTTAGAGAGAGAGAGAGAGCTCATTCTCTCTAGATTTCCCAGTGTTCGAATCGTCGGGTTCGGCTTTCGGGCGAAGCGAAAACTATTCTGTGGGCTACTGTGGACCTTGGATTTTATGGAGTTCCGACAATTTCAGAGGCGGGTCTTTCTTACTTGTGCATTTGATGTTTGGCTAAGAGTCATGTAAATTGTTAGAATATTCGAGGAGCTTGATTTAGTCGTGATTTAGATTTTAAAAACATTTGAATCGAGGTGGAGAAAATTTATTCACTATGGCGGCGTGAGCAGTGCCAACGAGGTTTCACTTGTTTTACGTGATTTTGGTGTGAATTTTTATGATGTTGAGTGATTCAAAATGAATTGCTTGTGTTTGTTAGTGATAGCAATGTGAGCTAATTTTGGTGTGTGTTGATTGTGAATTTGAATAACATGATTTATGTGGATTAATTATGTTAGTATATACGTATTTTATATATTTAAGTGAGTTGTTGGGATTGACATAATGCATTCCATATGCACTGGGGCACCCTAGAATATTAAGAGTTAGTGTATGATATGAAAGAAAATAAAAAGGAAAAATGTTTGTGAAAGGAATTTCGAAGCCAAGAATTTTTCGGTGTGTTCGGGAGATTGTCAGACAATTCACGTCGGAGGGACCCATGAATTGTTTCGAAGGGTTATCCAACAGATTCGCCTCGGAGGGTTGTCCAATAAATTTTTACCAAAACTCGGTAGTAAGTTTTCAAAAACAAAAAGCTTTTCGTTTTGAAAGATGGATATTTTACTCGCATTTGGCTTAGGCATGTGTGAAGGAGTCGGTGATGACTCGAGACATGGGATTGGACATGTAGACATTCAAGTAGGATCATATATTTGCTTGGATGTGATTGTTTGTCATGACATGTGCACTTAAGTGGGGAGTAACCCATGTAGGAAATTATCACTACTGAGCATTGCTCACTCTGTCGAGGGATCACTATTTTAGGTACAGGGAGTGTACGGGGGAGGGCGGCTCACTAGAGGCGTTTAGAAGAAAGCCGGATTGGCTTTGGGTATTAAGATTTTTATAACATGTATTAAAACTCTAAATTTTGATATATGTTTGGTAAAGTAATTTAATGCTTCTTGAAAATTTGCATGTATATAGTTGATGTATTTTGTGAGTATTGATGTAGGGGCCGAAGTGGCCAATATTTGGACCATGTGTGGTCATTGTTAATTGTTGGGACAAGTTTTGTACCTTGGGTAGAAACTCGTATAAAGGAGGCTACCTTTCGATTTTAGTGAATGGTGTCGGGTTGCAGGCATCCCACGATCTTCCGCGAGGTTGACGGGTTGTCAACGGACCTCCGGGTTTTGGGGCGTCACATTAATTTTCACTTTATTTTAATTATATTTAATTTTCTTTTCAATTTTTTTTATAGCTAAACACTTTGATTACAATATGATGAACACTCCCATGAAACTCGAACTGGGACCCTCTCGCACCCCAATACCCTTTTTTTTTTAAACATTGAATGTTATGCCACATGAATTAGACATGATGAGCATTTTCTTTTCAATTTTTTACTATGAAACTAATCATAAAAATCAAACATTTTCCCTCAATATTGTATAAGAATTAAACATGGTTTAAGCATTCAAAAATTAAGTCATGGAAGTATCGACGATTTATCGGTGACCCTTGGTATGCATGGTCGATAATTAGGGATTTAACAAGATTTTATGAGAAATATCGGTGACATTTCAGGTTTTTTTTTTTTTATCAATTAGTCAACGGTTGATTTATCTAAAATAATGTGTTGGAGGGATTCAGCCCGGTCAAACCCTGCATTGACAGCTCTTATTCATCAGAGCCATATGAGTTTTTGATTAGTGGGAATGCTCTTAATATATATTTAGATAAATCATATCTCACTTTTTATTACATAAAATTACAAGGATTACTAACTATATTTTCAAAATATAATATATTAATAAATTTATAATATTTTATAAAAAACTATTAATTGATAAGATAAAGTGTGAATACTTATTTTAATTATAAACTATTGACAATAAAATGTAATAATAATAATAACAATAATTTATTTTTAATGAATAAATTCTAATAATATATATTTTAGTTTTTAATTTTATAATTATTTTCATTGAATGATAATTTTTTAAAAGGTAACGTTATCTGAATTTTTTTTTTTAAAGAAACGTAATTATAATAATAATAATTTAGTTTTAATGACTAAATTCCAATAATATATATTTAAATTCTAATATTACAATTATTTTCATTCAATCATAATTTTCAAAAAGATAAGCATTATCTAATTAATTTTTAAAGTGCTCCTTGAGAAAAGAAAACTGTTTTAAACATTTCAAAGTATTTTCATAAATTTTATATCCAATATGAAACTTCAATTATTATCTATAATAATATTTTTTATTATATATTTATATATATAATAGAAAAATCAATAAGAGGAATCTTTAATATTTTGGTATAATAAAATAAGATTATGGGTAGAACTGATGTGAATAGTGATGGTAACAACTCCAACTAATTGACTAATAAATTGTTCAACGTCACCCAGGTGTCTAAAGGTGATGGAGATTGAATTTTATAAATTAAAAATGATTCTTTCTTTATTATTCTCTCCTAACAATCATACAATATTGGATACATTTTTCCTTTACGTTTGTCCTCAATGCATGTTACGCTGAGTGCTTGGGAAGAAATTCATTGTACGCACATTGCACTAATAGTGTTCATGAGGTGCATTTCACCCAAACTTATGAAATACAATGATTCAACTTTAATGGCATATTTAAATGTTTCGTTTTCATAAAAGTTGGCGAATGATTCCTTTCCTATGGCAAATGGTTTCATAAGAGCCATTTCTTTATAATTTGGCATGCCCACTAATGCTTTTATGGTTTGCCAGGATGTAACATTACTGTTCTATCGCATGTTACGATTTCAAAAAATTTAAGGTTATGTTTGGCTTCTAAAAAGTAAAATATCTTTAAGAAAATCAAGTATAAATAAATTGGTATAATCTTGTAAAACTTGTACCCATCTTCCATCATCAAATTGAGGCTTAAAGGGGTGTTACAAAGTTTGTCTGAAGGTTGGTACAAGAGATTATCAACTAAGACTGGTACAAATTGGTAGACCAAGTCATGAACCAAACTGAGAAGTCCACTTTGGGTAGGTTGCTAAAGTCTTGTACGACTGGGTCTCTTAACAAAGAAGACTTGTACCCTTGGGTCTCCTTTCGCGTCGATTAAGATATTTATGAAGCTAAAATTTGAATTTCAAATAGAAAAAACTGCAACAATTAAGAGAACCTTTCATAAAATATGGATTGGAGATCACTTTAAAAAATAGAGTGAGAGAGAACAGAAAAATTTAGAAGGAGAGCAAGCAAGAGGAGAAAATGCGTAGGAGGTGTTCTACATATCAATTTAAGAGTATAAAGTGATGATATATAGTTGTTGAAGGAAGGATGAAAGGTGTCTAAATGTTGTTGGGGAATGAAATGACTCGTTTAAGTTTTAATGTGAGTGATTAGATGAAAAAAGATATCGAAGTAGGAGATATCAGACCTTCCACCAAACTCAATACAAAAGATTTAAGCTCAATATACATGTATAGATCAGGCTCTCCGTTATTATTAATTTCTAATCTATAAAAGTTTATATTATAAGATATTTTTATCGAAAACACTTTTTAATGATTATAATTAAATTAATAAGAGTGATTTGTGTTTTTATAATTTATTTTATTGTTATTCTATACTGCAAACTACAAAGGGTGAATTCCAAAATCCAAAGATACAAAGATGGATTTGGGGTCGCATTCATATTATCAATAATAGACCTATAATAATAATTAAGAAAATTTACAAAAAGACAAGGAATAAAATAGCAATTGGAGAGCAAGTTCCCACCTTGCCTCAAGGTTCTCTTGCTTCCATTATTTTATGGCCTTTCACCTCAAATTCTCATAAATTAATTTTCTTTTTCAAAAGAAAATGAAGAAATCTTACAAGGCTATTTCTATATTACCCAGTTGCTAGAAGGAAGAACGTATCTTCTTCCACTACCATGCATGTTTATGTCACATTTCATTGGGTTGTTTCATAACCCACTAATTTTATGCCATTACTACACACAATCGATTTATTTATTTATTTGTTTTCCTTTTTAATAATACCTACAAATCATGGTGTTTGATGAAGATTGTAATTTATAGTTTTAACAGAATTTGTCTTACTTGATTTCAAACCGTAAATGAATGGGATGAAAACATATTATTTAGGTTGGAATACTTATAAGAATAAAACATGATATAAAAATAGATAGATGTTGAAAAAAAAACCGGTATGAATTGCAAACCACATATTTAAATTTAGTTTTAATTTTTTTATCACAGTATTTTTTTCATATCTTCAATCATGATGGTGAAATTTGAGAAAAGAATTGTTATAGGTTTGTAGCCTTGTTTTTCTTTTTTCCTTTGGATTACAAGAAAACCTTAGTTACCATAAAATAAAAATATGTTAATATCAACCTTTTGTTTGATTCCCGTAAAGAAAAAAAATTCTAAAAACAATGGATTAATTTTTTTGACAAATGGAAATTGTAATTATTTAAAGCAAATTCATACGTAGATCAGTGTTAGTTTGCTTCTCCAATATAAAATAGAAGGAGAGGCAAACCGATATCCAAGATCATTTTTATTCTTAGTTCAAATTCCAATTACATTACCAAATAATGAATTTGAACTAAATTTCACAACAAAGACATCATCTTCACAAAGATCTAATGAAGTCGGAACTTGAGTTATTTTTCTTCCCTATACCCACTATTTACAGGGTAGATGCCCTTTTCTTCCCTAACCCAGCACCATTGATTGTTATTTCTTCGAGACTAAGAAGCAAGATTACTTGTATTCTTGCTAATGGGGGTGTAGCCGAACGAGCCAGAGCGAGCTTTGAACATTCCAGTAGAGCACATTAATTCTATAATGTTCAGGCCGGCCAGGAGCTTTTGAATGAGCTTAAAATTAGGCTCAAGCTTGGCTTGATTTAAAAAAAGTTTGGCTTGAGCTCA